>VDFB02270651.1:68749236-68954691 GCA_007258455.2 Sequoia sempervirens
GACAATGCTTCTTTGAAGAAGGAGGGCATGCTACGCCCTTAATATTATTGTACATCGGGTTATGAATAGTCGGCTTGTGGCTATCTTAACTCTCTATTAAGTCATATTATCATTAGTATATTGTTATTTAGTTGTTTAGGTCGGCCTAAGTCTTATATAGGTGTGTCTAAGTCGGCCTAGGTGATATCCTTGGCATAAATAGGTATATATAGGAGGTTGTGAGTCTTATTTCATCATCAAGTGTGAAGTGTGTTCTCATTAGAGATATTTGGAGGTTTTCCCCCTCGAAGTGGCTTGTTATTCTCAATTATTATCAAGTATTTGCAGCATATTTCATATCATATTCTTCTATTGTGCAAGTTATTTCATAATAGAGAAAGTGGTTGAACAACCTCCTATGGTTCCTTCCCTTCCTCCCCTTAGGGAAGAAAAGAAACCTATGGCTGATCAACCTGCTCCTACACAAATGAAACTTGAAAACAAAACTAAAAGAAACATAGGTGCTAGAGAGCATAGGCATAGACATCATGCCTTTGCTCGCAAGTTACATGAAGAATTAAATAAAGAAAATCAAAATATGAACTTGATCGAAGCAATGCATGATGAACCTCCTCCCCAACCACAACAAAATGACCCAATACAACAATCACAACAAGAGTTGGACTCTTCAACTAACATTATCATTCATCCTCCTATTGTGATTAACCTAGATGACGATGACGATACCACTAAAATTGATGAAGAGGTGCATAACAAATTGAACACATTTTTTTCCTCTTCCATGAGCTTAAACAAAAAAATATCCTATAAAGAGTGTTGAACCTAGTGCTTCTCCTAGTTCGGAAATTTCTCTTGTCCCTTTAGCTAGTTTCCCACCCTCTACATACACAAACCATGATTGGGAGGTGGATGATTTTCTCATTGGTTGACTCGCATTTGCCTTACTAGTCTTTTGTATTTTCTTTTTCTTTTTCTTTTGTGTGATTGCATGTGCATAATGTGATCCCCCTATGATGTTATATTTGATATTCTCTCTCTTTGTGACATTCCTCTATTTGTACATCCATTCCTCTCTCTATTGTGTATCACTTTCACTTTTCATTTTTTATCTTTTCTTGTGTTTTACTTTTTAGGATGATGCAAGGAATTGAGGCATTCATGTCTCCTTCATGTTGACCCAAAAGGCTTTCTTTTTCTTTTCCTTTCTCATTTTTATCTTTTTCTTGTGTTTCCCTTTTGGGGATGATGCAAGGCATTGAGACATTCATGTCTCCTTCATGTTGACCCAAAAGGCTTTCTTTTTATTTATCTTTTCATTTTTATCCTTTTCTTGTGTTTTAATTTTGGGAATGACCCAAGGCATTGAGACATTCATGTCTCCTTCATGTTGACCCAAAAGGATTTCTTTTTATTTTCCTTTTTCCTTTTTATCTTTTTCTTGTGTTTTCCTTGGGGATGATGCAAGGCATCAAGACATTCATGTCTCCTTCATGTTGACCCAAAAAAAATTCCTTTTCTTTTTCCTTTTTCTTTTTCCTTTTTCTTGTGTTTTCCTTTTGGGGATGACATAAGGCATCGAGATACCCTATTTTTCTTCCATGTTGACCCAAAATTTCCTTATTTTTTTCACTCTCTTTCTATCATTCTTCCAGTTCTATGTGTATTTTGGGAATGATGACAGTTTTGAGCTCTCTAAAAATAAAAATATTGTAGAAAAGAACACACTGACCCCAAATCCATATATCCCTTTTGTGTTTGGTGTTTTCATTTTGGGGGCAACCCCTCTCTTTTCTTTTTCTCTCGCATGACGCAACTCTTTACTCACAAACATATGACTTGGCATAGGGATTTTCAAGTTGGCTCTCATGTCTTCTTTCTTGTTTGCATTTTCCATTTGCTACTTTAAAGTAATTTATCACAATATGGTGTTTAGAAATTTCTTTAAAGTGGGGGAATACATTGGCATTATTCTTTTCCATTTTCCTTTTTCTCAGTTCTTAGTGCAACCTTCTTACTTCATACAATGTATTTTTCGCTTTGTGGATGACATTGGGTGTGATGTCCTTCATGAGCATGATCTCTCTTAGCATATTACATTCCTCTTAGTGGCCTGATGTGACACATTGCATCCCCTAAGTTGTGAATCTTATATTCTTTGATTAGTCCTCTATTGGAGACATTAGGCACAATGTTACCTAATTTAAAGACCTCACATGATCTAAGCAAGACTCCTTTTAAAATTATTTACATGTTGCATTTTTCATTTGTTTTTATATTCCACCTTGCATAACACAACTTGCATTCCGGTAATGCCATCACATTTGTTCATGAGCTCCAAGCATATGAAGTTTTGCTTGTCTCATGAAGCTCGAAAAGTAATTTTTGTGTGGTTCCTTATTAAAGTTATCAGGAGGTATAACTTTGGTATGGTTGAGTAGGAAGCCCAATCCAAGGTAGGACTTTCCCCATATCCACTTGTGTGTGTGTGTGAGTGCATACCAACCATTAGTGTATGTTTCTCACCTTTTAGGGCTTCCCACCCAGTGGATAGCCAGGAGTTTCGTAGCCTCGGAGTGAGTATGCATTTTTCTGAAAAAATAACCTAGATATGATCCACATCAGGATAGACAAACAATCGAAGCTTGATCTGATTCTTTCGATTCTTTTCTTTCTTTCTTTTATTTTCTCTTTTTCATCTTTGGCAGTGTATGCTCGGCCTTGTCACTATCATCTCCATGTGTGTTCCTTTGTGCTTACGTTTGGTTTGTCATGGGATCTTGATCCTGGGGGCTTGATCACCCCTCTTGATTGTTGTTGTTTCATCTTGCTAGCATTGGTTCATTAGAATCCTTCTTGGTGTCTATTTGTCTACTTTAGTGTAATTTTGAAGCAGGTTCATCCTCTCACTAAATTGGGGGCTAAATGTAGTGTCGAAAAAAGGATCCTCTGACACTTTTTCGCACTTGTTTGGGTCCTCCTTGTGGATTTTGGCTTAATTTTTCCTTGATTTAGTGTTATAATATGGATAACACATTCACATTAGGTCTTGGGATCTTGTGAAATAATGGAATTTAATGGTTCCTTGCAAAAGTGTTGTGAAGTTTTGTAACACTCTTTTACACTTTTCTAGGGTTTTATCAATTTAAGCACAATTTTTATCATAATTAATCTTAATCTTACCTTATTTGGAGTTTTGTAAAGTGTTGTAACAGACTTTCACATTCCTCTAGGATTTTCATTAATAATTTGGCTATCTTATGCTTTAATTGGCCCCATTTTGCATCCACAAGCCTCATTTATTTCATCTTTTTGAGGATAATCCTGAAACAAATCAATAACCAATCATAATTTAGGTATTCCTAACTTGTGTAGCCCAAATTTAATGTCTGGGACTCATTTTACACCTTGGGCTAATGAGTCCCACCTAGGTCTTTTTGGCCCCAATGCAGGTTTTACACATTTCTAGACACTTTTGATTTTTGGTCCCATACATTATGTGTGATGGGACTCATTCACCACCTTGGTTGAATGAGTCCCATGTGACCAAAATTCAAATTTAAATCAAATTTCTGGTGGGATTTTATTCTCCTAGATCTGATTTCCGCTTATAGTGTTGTAATTTTAGGAATTCTTGCATAATTAAGTATAAATACAAGAATCTTTCACTCATTTTCATCCCAAGCATTCAAGCATTCATCCTTATAGAAAGTTTGAGTTCACAAGAGCATTTGAGCATCCATAAGAGCATTCAAGCCATTTCAAGGGTAGATTATCAAGCATTCAAGAGCTTCTTCAAGTGTCTTCCATCATGTCAAAGATTGTTTGCATCATGTTGCTTTAGAGATAACAATTGTGGTTTAGGTATTTGTGATTCAAGCAAGCATTACATTCAAGATCTATCAACATCAAGCAAGAGTCCAAATTTACATCCATTGGAGCCATCACTTACATGTTTGCAACACTTAATTGCAAGGGCTTGGTCTAGGTTGTAGATTTATCAAGGAGCAAGATTTGAAAAGTTGTCATCAAGTTGTCAAAGTAATTCAACTTTGTTAAAGTTGCCACAAAGCCTTGGAGAAGCTTAGAGAAGGTCTACAAGCTAAATTTGAATTTTACAGTTTTGGACCCAAATATGAATCAGGAATAGAAAAGTAGACTGAGAGCTACAGAATCTAGTTTTGAATTTCTAGAAAAGTAGAAGTGGAATGATTATACACTATTGGAAAATGATTCCCACTGTACCCATTTGTTAGGGATTTTTGCAGATTTGAGTACCCATTTGTTTGAAACCTATTTCAGCATAGTTTACCTGAAATTGGACTGATTCACCTAGCTTGGAGTATGAGTCCTAGTCAACATAAATAGCATATTTTTTTAGGATTCCAGACCCCCACTCTGCTTTCTTCAGTTTCCCAGATGCACATTTCCATTTTCATAGTTTTTTGTTACATTTTACTTGCATTTCTAGATCATTTTTCATATCACATTTTGTTTTCAAACATTTCTTTTCCAAGTCTACACTTGGTGGTGAACCCCTCATTAGACATTATTCAATCCCTAGAACCTTCCCTTTTTCAGATTTCAATATCCTTTGCATTTAAATCTCAAGGGTTTGTTCTTGAGTGAAAGGTTGAAAAGTTGTCTTTGGTCTTTCTCCTTTTAGGTCCAAAACCCTAGAAGCAAAAGAAAGCACCATTCCCACACACCATTTTTCATCATTTTAGTAAGCATCATGATTTCTAAGTAATAGCTTGTCAAAGATTGCAGCCATTTTTCTCTTTGGACTCTTAAGGGATCGAGCTAGTTGAACATAGCTCAAAGTGATTCAACATGTTTGGGTGTGAAAGAGGACCATGTCTAGAATAAACATACCCATCCAAACATGTCGGAAAGTTCATTTGGTCACACAAATTATAGAATGAATGTTGCACCACTTTGCAATTTTACACTACTTGCATTTGACACTTTTTCAATCAAGTGAAAACTAAACACCATGAGAAAGATGACTTGATATAACAAAAGTCTAGTGATTTTATTGAAGAGGGGTCCAATGTGATCCTATGGCATTAGATGGAGAGTTTGTAAGCAACACAATTTTTTAGTAATATCCCGTCAAATATTGCAATCATTTTGCACTATGGACTCTTAAGGGATCACATTAGTTGAACATAGCTCGAAGTGATTTAGTGCATTTGGGTACAAAAGAGGACAATGCCTAGCGTCAAAATATCCATTTGGACATGTTGGAATAGTCTGTTTGGTCGTAGGAGTTGTAAAATGAAAGTCGCACCACCTTGCAAATTTACACTACTTGCATTTGACACTTTTTCCATCAAGTGAAAATTGGACACCACGAAAAAATGAATCCAAGATAACAAATAAAAAGAGAGGTTCTTGTAGATGGTTTCTACATGATCTTGATGCCTCAAATAAAATGCCTATAACTGACATGGTCTCCAGGTAATAGGCCATCAAAGATTGTTGCCATTTTGCAATTTAGACTATTAAAGGATTATGTTGCGTGAATTACAAATGTTTGAGGGAAGCAATAAATTTCAAATTTTTCATAAATATCATTAAAAAAAATTTAGGGCAGCAATAAATAGGCACTAGCGAATTAGATCCCAAACACAATTAGAAATGTTTTAGGGCAACCATGAATTTTGGTGTAGGTGCACCTTTTGAAAGAGAATTCCTCCATGAGGAAAATTTAGGATTTTAAGTTTGTAAAGGTATTTTCCTGATGTAATAAGGCTTAGTTAGCCATTTTTGAGGTTGTAATGGTCTTAGGAAGTTATCTTAGGCATAAAATGTAAAGTTGTAAAATCTTGACAAAAGTTGTCAATCAATATTTTAAAAATGCAAAAAGATGCCATGTGGAGGAATATAAAGAGTCAAGGTAGTTGTAGAGGTTGTTGAGTCATTGTAGGAAGTTTAAAAGTTTGGTAAAGTGTTTAAATATGTTGTGAACTTGTTGAAGGACATTGTCAAAAGATTTAGAAGGAGAAAACTCAATAAAAATATCTCAATTTCCTTTTAATTTTTGTATTTCTCTCCATTATCAGCCTATCTATGGGTCCGTACAATAGGGTTATGTCTTGAAATGTTTTGAATCTATTAGAGGATAGTGTTAGCTTTGTTTTGGATTACTTCTTGAGAGATTTTATTGTGATTTAAGCCATTTGAAAGGGGATTACTATTGACAGGTCAAAAAATAGGGGTTAAGGGTTTGATTGCAAAAATGAACTAAAAGGCCATTCCACTTTTTGTAGTGATTGTTTATTGGTGGAATGGGATTGGTAGAAGTAGTTTAGGTTTATGGATAGAAATTTGAGTCTATGGAATGATATAGGGTGAAGAAATCCATGTTACCCTGGGGAAAATTCAGAATTTGAAGCCTTTTGAACAAGGCTAGAGAGAGTGATTTAGAGAAATGGGTTGAGAACCTATTAGAACCTGAAGAAATCTATGCAAGTAGGTGTATTTAGATATGTTGGGAATGCCTGAGAGGTCAGAGGAGGTTAGTTGTGTGTAAGAGGTTGAAAAACCTAGTTGGAAAAGGGGAAAAATAAGTGAAAATAGTGTTTTATGAGGGAAATGCATGGTAAACCTAAGGGAAGCATAAGAGAGGGATAAAATGAGTATGTGAGTGGTTAGGGCATAGGATTTTCAATAAGCCCTAGCAATTTGTAAAGAAAAAGAGGGTTTTGTGTAAGTGGGTCTAGATGAGCGAGTGGAGACCTAAAACTAGAAGATTATATAGTTTTGATGGCTATATTTTGACTGTTTGGAGGTTTCAAGTGTAGGTTGAGATTTTTGAGGTGTGTCTCTTTGAAAAGGAGGCATAATTAAGGGTTGGTTCAGCATAAAAAGGCTAGTTTGAGAGAGTTGTTCCAAAAGAGTTGCAAGTGAGTTTGTGATATGTGAAAGTAGGCTATAATGGGTGCCTAGATTAGTGATTAAAGGAGAATGTTGTTTTGGAAAGTTAAGAGTTAGGTTGAGAAAAGTAGGTTGGTTGACCTACTAGGAAGACCTAGTGAAAAATTTGAAAAAATAAGCAAAGAGTTGAATCATGAAATAAGAGTGGTTTGAATCCCTTTGAATGGTGATAATAAGTTGTTTGACTTCCCTGCATTGCATCAGTTGGTATCAGAGCACAACTTGAGGATTCTTGAAGGAGATTGGGTGATTGGTTGTAGTTAGAAGTTGACAAGACAAGTCAGCATGGCGATGGAAATTAGAGAAGCAACACAAAGGAATGCAATTTTCAAGACCACCTGCAAGTGTCAAGGTAAGGTATGCACTATGCTGGTTGATTTAGGTAGTTTAGAAAATTTGGTGTCTCAAGAAATGTTAGACAAGTTGCACTTAGAGAGGATACCCCATGAATCACCTTATTTTATTTCTTGGGTGAATGGTGAGCATGCTTTGATGATTAGAGAACAAGCCTAGGTTGATTTTCATATAGGTGCATATAGATACAAAATCTTGTGTGATATTGTGCCTATGAGTGTGTTCCATCTATTGTTTGGAATGCCATGGGTGTATGATAGGTTTGCTCTATATGATGGGAGAGAAAATAGTTATAAGATAAAGAATGATGGTGTTACTTTCACTTTGATTCCTTTGATAGAAGAGGATAGGAATTGTAGAATAAAAAGAATTTTGATACAGGGCAATAGAGTGTCTATGAGACATGATAAAATCAAATATAGAGGAGAAGAAGCCTTGGAGAAAATGGAAAATGTAGGGACAACAAGTGAACACAAGAGTGAGTTGCTAAAGAGAAAAAGAGATGATGAGTTAATCAAGAAGATTGAGATAGTGAAGGTCCTAGAGGATATGACCTTAAAGATTAAGACAAGAATGGGAAAAGGGATGAAGACAAGAAGAGATTTTAGTTGCAAGCAAAGGAAGGTGTAGGACAGTCAAGTATGGTCAAGACAACAGAGAGTAAATTTGTTATGATAGAGTTGAATACAAAGAAAGGTGTGATGAAGAATCTTGGGGAAGAGACCCTATCGAAAGAGAGAGGTGAAAAGTATGCTAGAGAATGGCCTAAAGACAAGAAAGAAGATGACAAAGAGAATGGAATGTAGCAAGAGCTTGATCAGAAAAGATAAAGAGTGCAACAAATATTTGATGACATAAGGCCTAAAGGAAGAGAGGTCTTAGAGGAAGATAGATTGAGGGATGAGAAGATGAGTGAAAGAAAAATTGATGAAGAGATAATAAGAAGCCTTGGAAGGCTTGAAAAGATATAACTTATAGTGGGAAAAATGTTGTTTCCCTTGAAAGGGAAAGAGGATGGTGAGTAGCCAAGTACTGCTAAAATAGAGGAGTTTAGGTCAGGAAACTCAGAGATCAAGAAGGCAACAAGTTTGATGTTGGATAAGAAGATGAATGATGCAGAAAGCCAAGAAATAAGGCTAGTAAAGGAAGGTATGAAAATTAAGGAAGAAGACAAAGAATTTGAGAGAACAGTGATGATGAAGAATTTAGTGAAGGACAAAGAATATGAAAACATTGTGAGCCAAAGAGAGTCGCAAGAACAAGTGAAAGAAGTTGTAGAGAAGAAGAATGGGAGTATGGTGTTGAGAGAGGATGGTGGATAGTTCAAGCAAGTTAGGATAGAGTTCCTTGAGGAAGAATGTAAAGAAAAGATAATAGGAAGGTTGGTAAGCCAAGTGGAATGGCAAAAGGAAAAGAAATATTTTGAGAAAGAGTTTTTAGATAGTGCAGTCACCATGAAGGGTGAAGTTGGAAAGGAAAAGTGTTTGCAGGAAGTCTCAATGTTGGAAGAGATTGAAGAAAAGAAGTTGATAGAGACTGGCCAAGTGAAGGAAATAGAAAAAGTGATGGCGAAGTCTTCAAATGAGATGGAGAAGAGAAAAAATGATGTGTCTAGGAAAGTGGATTGTCCTAAATTGACAAAAATTCTGATGTTGCAGTTGTATGTTGTTGTGATAGTGGTTCTAAGCATAGGGACCCTGAGAATGATTTTAAGAAGAAGAATTAAGAGACAAAGGATGAAGGGAGTCATGCGATACTTCCTTGTTTTGGTGATTTTAATTATGAGAATCAATCCATGGGTTAAAATGAAGGAGAACAAATAGAGTATGGATCATTTTGCAGAGAAAGGAGATGAAGAATAGAGCCAGTGCAAATAGAAGAAGCTGATAAAGACAAACAAGAGCATAGGGATATAGATTCAAGATGATAGAGCAAGAAGAGAAGAGTTGTTGAGAAAGGAAAAATCTAAACCAAAGGTAAATATGAAGTCATTTCAATGACAAGAAGGAGCATCAAAGGTTGAAGATCAAGAAGATGTTGCAGGTTTAAGGTATGAAGGTTTCCAAGAGACTTGGAAGGAATTTTGTGGCTGGGTGAATGGTGCAAGTGTACCTTTTGAAAGAGCATGCCTCCATCAAGAAAATATAGGATTTTGAGTTTGTAAAGGTATTATTTTGATGTAATAAGGATTATTTATCCATTTTTTGAGGTTGTAATGGTCTTAGGAAGTTATCTTAGGCATAAAATGTAAAGTTGCAAAATCTTGACAAAAGTTGCCAATCAATATTGTAAAAATGCAAAAAGATGCCATGTGGAGAAATATTGAGAGTCAAGGTAGTTGTAGAGGTTGTTGAGTCATTGTAAGAATTTGAAAAGTTTTGGAAAGTGTTTAAATATGTTTTGAACTCGTTGAAGGAGGTTGTTGAAAGATTTAGAAGGAAAAAACTCAATAAAAATATCTCAATTTCCTTTTAATTTTTGTATTTCTCTCCATTATCAGCCTGTGTACGGGTCAGTACAGCAGGGTTATGTCTTCAAATGTTTTGAATCTATTAGAGGATAGTTGTAGCTTTGTTTTGGATTACTTCTTGAGAGATTTTATTATGATTTAAGCCATTTGAAGGGGGATTACTATTGATAGGTTAGAAAACAGGGGTTAAGGGTTTGATTGCAAAAATGAACTAAAAGGCCATTCCACCTTTCTGTAGCGAGTATTTCTTGATGGAATGGGACTAGTAGAAGTATTTTAGGTGTAGGGATAGAAATTTGAGTCCATGGAAGCAGATTGGGTGAAGAACTTGACGCTTCCCTAGAGAAAATTCAGAATTTGAAGCCTTTTGACCAAGGCTAGAGAGAGTGATTTGGAGAAATAGGTTGAGAACCTATTAGAACCTAAAGAAATGTGTATAAGAAAGTGTATTTAGATATGTTGGGAAGGCCTAAGAGGTCAGAGGAGGTCATTTGTGTGTAAGAGGTGGAAAACCCTAGTTGGAAAAGGGGAAAAATAAGTGAAAAGAGAGTGTTTTGTGAGGTAAATGTATGGTAAACCTAAGGGAAGCATAAGAGAGGAATATAATGAGCATGTGCAACCATAAATAAGTGTTATTGAAGTTTTTTCAAGCATGTGAGTGGTCAAGGCATGGGATTTTCAATAAGCCCTAGAAATTTGTAAAGAAAAAGATGATTCACAAAACTTATAAGAATTCAGACCTAACCACTCATAACAACTTCTCTATTGCAGTAATCCTCACAATCTCATTGGCACACATCCCATCAGTGATTTGCATGAAGATTTGGAAAACAAATACAACATGCAACCTGAAACATGTAATTCTAAAACACCACCTATAACAGCAAGATATAAAAGGATTCCAATTTGAAAACACAAGTACATCAGATTGCTATTACAAAACATGAGACAAAAAATAAGGAGAAATTTGCTGCTTTATTAAAACTAGAAGAGTGTCAATCTGTCCAAACTAAGTATCAAAAGGTTTACAAGCTCCCTGAAATGAGTAAGGGCAAGAAACTGATCTCCACTGATGAGAATGGAGAGTTGAAAGACTAAATCTATCAAAAAACTCTCAAGGAAACCCTAATCTGAGCTCAAAAAAAGCTCCAGGAAAAAGGCCTCCAACAAACTCAAAAACTGCTTTAAAGCAGAAAAAAGCACAAGGCTTTTTTTATTACACTGTCAAGCCTCTAAAAATAGGCAAATCTTGCTTTAAAAGCACAAAAAAGACCTTATCTCTCCAAGATAAGTCTGGAATTCAACCAAGAATAAAAGTCAGTCAAAGATCTGCTAAAAATAGCAAGAAAACATAAAGCAGTTTATAAAACACCGCTTTTATGCTTCTGCTTTACAAGATGCAGATTTTTCTCAATTTGTCTATTTTTGCAACTCAAAGATTGGAAATCTTTTGCAAAAAGAAAATTGCTTATTTCTCCAAGATATCATTCTGATTTTCTCAAAAAATCAAAAAAACATATTACATAATCTTCCTTTTAACTCCATCATTGATTTCTACAAAATCAATCCAAAATAAATATAACCCTAAAATGATCATTAACCTTCAAAGGGAAGGAAAACCCTAAATGATAATATACCTCATTGATTTTCCTCTTAAAATCAATAAAACAAATATAAGGTAAAGCATCTCTTAACCCTTATTCTCCTAAGGCACAAAGTATAAGCCTTAAAGACTTAAAAATAACCTAAGCATAGAACTTCAGCCTCCCTCTAATATTAAACTTAGACTTAGGAAGAACACAAGGAATAAGCTTAAAATTTCGACCCCTCTTGAATTTTGACATATGCTCAAAATCGAACATTCTGGAAAATAATGATATTCGAATTGGGAATGAGGAAAAAGGGTCAAACCCTAATTATCATTCATTTGATACCCGTGATTTTGGAAGAGAGGAACTCTGTCTGCATGAACAACGCCGCCATGATGGTGTTGGATTCAAGCTCGTGTGCTTCAGTAGTCTTTCCTTGCTCTCCAATTGACCGAATCTTCAGTGGGTAAGTCTAACTTTGATGGCAAAATAGCTTTTTCACTCCATTATTTCGAGCATCAAAAAGCCCTAAGGGCGCGGTCTGCATAAATTTGTTTCTGACTTTCACTTCTTCCTTTGATTTCTCATGCTACCATGAGTTCAAGCTCATCCTCCCTTGTCCACTCCATGAAAGCTCGACTTGAATTCTAGTTCTCCTTCACTGTGTAGAGGTGAGCTTTAGTTAATGGTTTTTGTAATCTGCTCATTTCGGCCTCGAAGCCATGACTAACATACTCTAATGTCATCATTTTACTGTTCATTTTGTGTGCTTCTCGTGCTCACTACTATCATTGTAATACTCTATTCACCAGTCAGAGCTTGGCCATCACTTGGAAACTCGAATCCCTGCCTTGGGAAGCTAAAGAGGAAGCTCTGGCCTCGACTTTAGACTTAATCAGAAATTTGAACTGGTAATTTCCTTTGCTTTGTAGAAACTCTAAAAGCTATCTTTATTTCATGATTCCTCTGGCCATGTACAGGCCGTGCCAAAAGAGCACTGTAGAAAGCAGTTTTTTTTGAATTTAAGTTCGACCCAGAATAGAAAATCTCCATTATGTCAATTTAGTAACATTTATGTTTGTGGGTATTAAAAAGATTTCTATAGTTCTGCATTACCCTCCTTTTCTCTTTCAACTAACATCTGAGAGCTCACATTTACTATATATTCTTACCATTTTCTTTAGATTCTACGTGGGTATTTTTGTAGCTATTTTTTTCTTTGCATTTTGACACGAACCCTGGAAATGGGTACTCGAAATTTTAAAAGAAAACACCATTTTTCTGTATTTTGAAAATAAACCCACATGTGGGTATTTTGAAATTTCTAAAAAGAAGTCTATCTCCCTCTTTCTTGAGCTCGATCTATCATAGAATCTTTCACATTCGTGGTCATACTGCCGTTTTCATGGATAACTCATGTGGGTATCATAAATTATCAATCTTTTATATTCTTTGAGAGAAAACCCTTATGTGGGTATTGGAAATTTCTGAAAAAAAAATGCATTTCATGTGTTCTGAAAGCATTCGAAACTATGAAGTACTATCCTTCATTTAATCCATATGGCTCGAGCTAGAGCAAACAGTGAATACCCCACACTTCTGAAGCAAAATAATATCATGGTTTTTTGGAAATTTTCCAAAGCAAAAGCATGTATTTAATTTCTAATAGAGCTCAATCTCTCATACTTGCTTGAAATGGTGATAAACTGTATACTTACTGGCATTTCCTTCAGAATCTTGACTATAACCAGTGACATTTTGTATTAACTTCTAAAACAAAAGATGCCTTTAAAAGTATACAAGAGTTATGATGAAACAACAAGAATTTCTGTGTTTGTTTATACTCATTTGACTCATATACCCAGCTTTCATTTTGGAATTTCTGTACTCTTTTGATAGTCATAACACCTGATTTTAAATCATAGAACTGAAAACATCATAGAGCTATAAACTATCCTTAAAAAAGAAAATCCAATACTCATCTGAGAGTATTCTCTAGGTACTAAAAGTCTGAAAGATCTTTTTTTATTCAAAACTTCATATGTGTATTAAGTTCAAATTTGAACATTCCATTATGATCCCCAACTGCATTATGTGCTCATCTTGTAGACAGAAACCTTACCTCACTGTTCTGTCAAGACCTTGACTAAGTAATCTGGAAATGATCAACATCCTGCATATTTGTTATATTTAATCATGGCTTGACCAATTACCAGCGATGTCTTAATTGGCACTTGTAATTCACAAAAAACAAAATGAAAGAACAACACATTTGGTTGCTGTCCTTGACTAATCATCAACACACGATCCCATTTGAGGCACAATCAAAATGAGTTCACTGTCTTTCTTGAAGCTCTTAATAACCAGTACTAAACTTTAACACAGCAAGTTTTATTTCCTTTATTTGAATTCTGTAGAGGCTTTACCTTTTATTCTTGGACTGCAACATTGCATCAGTATGAATCACTTTTAAACACCGGTTAAAATGTATAGTTGATAACTCAGAATCATTCTGAAAGAAAAAAAAATACTTGCTCCTCTGTTATTTTTCTGAAAAGGTCACTTTATTATTACCATTGATAATGCATCATTTCTTCACCAATCAACTCAGAACTAGAAATTTGTCTAACACTCAGGTGCACTGTCTATTTGTTTTAGTGAGCAACATGGTACTCTTCATGCATTTTTATATTTCACTGCACAAACTGTTCTCAGAAACTATTCTCTTTGATGATGAAAATTAGAACAAAACATTAAGGCATATGTATGCCTGTTCACTATCCAAAAGAGAAATAATGAATTGAAACTCACACGACATATGATTACAATCAGCACAAAAAAATGAAGTAATTCAGCAATATCTGATGTAAATGCACTCAATTAAATTCCTCAAGTGAACTAAACTCACTGTTCACCTGTAGCCTTCAGAAAGAAACCTGATCGTTATGAATGAACAGTTGGTCTCGTTGCTTGGTGGATAACTTTGTTTTACTCCTTCAGTTGTACTTCACTTGTTTGATGTATATAATGAAAAATCTTTCAAAAATGAGCCCATTAAATGCATCGGGCAGCATGTCGGGCTCTACCCTTGTGGGAGCCCATTTTCCTCCACATGCTTGGTCTTCGAATAATGTTTCAACTTCATGACTTAACCTATACCTGCACAAGGAAGCAAACAATCGTTAGCATTAAAAATAGAACATGATATTGCTACTTCTCCTCTGCTCACTTCTTCCATATTGCATTTGATTGATTGTTTCAATGTATTGCTAATAGTATACTATACTACTGTAGGTGCATCATATGAGTTACATCATATTCGGAGCCACTAACACCTCTCTTTTCTTCTTACAGGTTGACGAAACTCGAGATGACGAGGTGCACCATTCAACATCAAGCGTCGATAACCAGACAGTGATGACTATGTCGTTGCTTATATGATTTCCTTTCACATCTTCAGTAGTGCATTGTGCTGTTAGAAATGTATTGGAACAGTTATAGTTATATCCATGGCTTGTGTGGATCCTTGATTTCAATTTCTGCTTTTTTGTTGAAAAGAAAATGCATCTCATGCAATGTTGTAACACTCATTCTGATTGTGAAATCAAAAGAAGCCTTGTAAAAATATGAGTTCTTTTCGAAATGAATAAAAGCATCTAAAATGATATTTTGCACATGTACTTAATTCTGTCTTTCATTTAAACCTGCAACTTCTGAATGGCACTTTGCAAACTCATAACTTCAAAAAAGCATAACTATTACTCAAATGCACAAAGTAATGCACTTTATGGCAAATAATAATCAGCCAGCTCCTCCATTTGAGCTGAGGTGAAAAATATGTAACATTTTGGCGATTTCCGGTATATGCTTGCCTGCTAAGCATAGATCAGTGGCCTTTAAAACAATTCATTGGGCGCGGAGTCAATTCTGCCCCCTTCTTGAAACTCAGAAACCTTGAACAGAAACATTCCAAACAACAACAAGAAAATGAAACAAAACTAAAAGCAAACTAATAGGCCCTGGTGGCCAACAAAACAACGCGCAACAACGCTTAGAGAAAGCAAAACTACTAAAAGTAAATGTGCGAAACGCACTTATTGACTTCAACTATTCTACCCTACACTAACCAGTGGAAAAGGTACTCAGACGAAACCATTTATAGGCTTTGAAAAATAACTTCCTCTTTTAATCAGCTGAGGATACTTTGCATGCTCACAAATTTGCAATAAGAGATGAAAAATGAAGACACTCCCCACACATTGTCATACTGCAACTTGTAAATTATAATCAAAGGCATAGATCATGTGAGTCTAATCAAGCATACCTCTAATTTTCCCAGAATGAATAAGTGGGATTTGCTACCTCTCGACTGCAACCTCATCCTCGGGTGCACTAGAATCTCTTTGGATCCTGCCAACAACCCTAGCTAGATGTCCGATGGGGTAGCCTCTCGAAAGGGTGAAATTGGAACTTGCCCCTTTGGTTATTTGCTAGTTACTTACTACTTCAATCGCATCCTTCTAACGAGGATCATTTGAAAACATATCACCCAACTTTGTGCAAAACTCATCAATTATATTAGCGTACAAGTCCTCGTGGATCCCATTATTATCTTCTATATGCATAACAGGCCTTGAGGTGTCCTCCTGACTATTTTCTTGAAAACCTGTAAAGATATCAAGGCCATTACCTTGTACAGCAGTGGCATGTGTATGCGCAACTTGATCTCATTCTATTTGAACTATTGCACCAGGTTCATCGGGGTTCTAGCATTTGATGACTATATTATCTTTTCTTCCTTGTGAACAGATGTGCACCTTACCATTGACATCTTCATGGATTTGCTGATCAAAACTCGATGGCTTTGTTATCTCACATGCATTATCTTCATCATTACTAAAAAATAAAGGAATTTCTTCAAATAAATTGGTCAAACCTTGAGTTTGGACACCCCCTTTCATCTCCTTAAGCTACTGATCCAAACTTTCTCCCTCAAAAGGTGAGTGTTTGGCATCTAAGTTTGAAACAAAAGCTTTGAGATCATCCCAAAACATGTCGTCTTCCCTCTCACTTTCAGCTTCTTGTGGAAAAGGACTATTTGTTATTTCATCACTACAACTCTTCTGAGGTATCGAGACATCAGAACTTTGAACCTCTTCCCGTTGCTCTAGAGCTAGTACGGGTGTAATCTGAGATGAGTTCTCCTCATTATCCACAAAAAAATGGTAACTCATTGAACAAATTAGGTAGAACTTGAAAGCTGTCAACCATTTCTTGATTTTGAATTTGTTGTTCTTCAAATAGGGCCTCCTCTATCTCTTGCAGCAATGGCTCATGATGCTCTGGGTCTTTTTTAACACTGTCCCAATTGGAGACTTTCTTTGGCTTCACTGAAAAAATGGAGCAATCAGCGTAAACTTCCTACTTGGTATGTTGTTGATTCTCTCAAAGGTTGTCTCCATCCTCCACAAAACAAGGTAACTCATTAGTGAAAACATGAAAGGACTCATCAGTAGAAGACTTCTCTCGTTCAATATTTTGCTGCTGCAAGCGATATTCTTCCATAGCTATATGCAATAAGTTTACTCTAGCTTCTTCCATGGTGAAAGATGAGTCATTTTCCAAGACAATAGGTCTATCCGCAATAGTGACGGGATAATCAGAATTATTTGGCTGGGAAACTTGTGGGATTTTTGGAGTTTCCTGGAGGAAAAGAGATTGCTTCCTAATGGACTGGTCTTGAATGCTCACAGGTTTAGAAAGTTCTAACCTAGATTCTTGCAAAGGTGAAAAATCTCTAAAGCTAGGAATCTTGATTTTAGTCGGGTTAGGAGGCTCAGTTTTCATAAAACTTGGAAACTTGAATTTATGAACCTCTTCTTGAATAGGATGTTCAGAACTGATAGGAGCTATTTGGGCTTCCAACTTTTGACACTGAGCAAGCAAAAGATTTGTCTGTGCGGCTACCTCTCTCTCTAAATCATCCTCAAACTGTGCTCTTTGGGTCTCCAGCTCCTGATCATGAAGATAGGCTTGATAGGCCAGCTCCTCCTGCTGCTGATTATACTCATACTGCTTCTTGATCTCCGCGAGATGATTCATGTAATCAAGCAGCGTGCTTTTTATATTTTCCATTTCCTCCTGCTGATCTATTTGACTCATTTTCCTTTCATAGTTCAGCCTTATTTCTCTGAAACTCAAATCTTTGATCTCTTGGGACTGATTTTTAACATAGGAGGGCTGAGGTGAATAATGAGCAGGGGTGGCTAGGTGGCAACTATACTATACATGCTGGTTTTGAAAAGCCATGGAACTAGAATTAGTAGCGTGATTATGTGAATGTGGCTGATATGGAGACAGGTAAGCAGTATCTTAATGATATGATGGGTGATATGATGCATGCCCATGAAATATTGACATATTTTTTCATCTAAAGGCTAAAAATGAGCAAACTTAGAATCTCTAACAACATACCAGCACTTGATCATTCTGAAACTAGAAAATGCTTCTCGGAGTCGCCATGGTGTTTGATGACTATGCCTCCAAAGGTTGATAATTCTGAAGTGAACACCCGACCCTTCAGTATGTGTTCTTTTATGCGCTGTTCACACTGGATCTAATTGAAAATCAGAGCACAAAATTGCTAGGTATATTGATAAGGGCTTCCGAAAGGCTGAAAAGTTTGCTGCATACACCAAAAAACAACCTTAAAGGATTAAAAATTATCTAAAATTGATTTTCAGAGTCCCACCGAGCATGCCAAAAACTGTTATCAATAGTTTTGCACCCTGCTGAATGCAATATTCAGCAAACTACTGAAACATGAAAACCTCTTTCAGATGTGGGTGATCTTACACGAAAGAGGAATCTCCAGAGTGAGCTAGTTCTCCGAATAATGAATTCTAATCTAAAATAGCTTCCGAGGAAAGGGATGAAGAATAACTAAACATAAAACCTATCTCTAAAAAGATGATTCACCAAACTTATAAGAATTCAGACCTAACCACTCATAACAACTTCTCTATTGCAGTAATCCTCACAATCTCATTGGCACACATCCCATCAGTGATTCGCATGAAGATCTGGAAAACAAATACAACATGCAACCTGAAACATGTAATTCTAAAACACCACCTATAACAGCAAGAAATAAAAGGATTTCAATTTGAAAACACAAGTACATCAGATTGCTATTACAAAACTTGAGACAGAAAATAAGGAGAAATTTGTTGCTCTATTAAAACTGGAAGAGTGTCAATCTGTCCAAATTGAGTATCAAAAGGATTACAAGCTCCCTGAAATGAGTAAGGGCAAGAAACTGATCTCCACTGATGAGAATGGAGAGTTGAAAGACTAAATCTATCAAAAAACTCTCAAGGAAACCCTAATCTGAGCTCAGAAAAAGCTCCGGGAAAAAGGCCTAAAAAAAACTCAAAAACTGCTTTAAAGCAGAAAAAAGCACAAGGCTTTTTTGATTACACTGTCAAGCCTCTAAAAATAGGCAAATCTTGCTTTAAAAGCACAAAAAGGACCTTATCTCTCCAAGATAAGTCTGGAATTTGACCAAGAAGAAAAGTCAGTCAAAGATCTGCTAAAAATAGCAAGAAAACATCAAGCAGTTTATAAAACACCGCTTTTATGCTTCTACTTTACAAGATGCAGATTTTTCTCAATTTTTCTATTTTTGCAACTCAAAGATTGGAAATCTTTTGCAAAAATAAAATTCCTTATTTCTCCAAGATATCATTTTGATTTTCTCAAAAAATCAAAAAAAACATATTACATAATCTTCCTTTTAACTCCATCATTGATTTCTACAAAATCAATCCAAAATAAATATAACCCTAAAATGATCATTAACCTTCAAAGGGAAGGAAAACCCTAAATGATAATATACCTCATTGATTTTCCTCTTAAAATCAATAAAACAAATATAAGGTAAAGCATTTCTTAACCCTTATTCTCCTAAGGCACAAAGTATAAGCCTTAAAGACTTAAAAATAACCTAAGCATAGAACTTCCGCCTCCCTCTAATATTAAACTTAGACTTACGAAGAACAGAAGGCATAAGCTTAAAATTTTGACCCCTCTTGAATTTTGACATATGCTCAAAACCAAACATTCTGGAAAATAATGATATTCGAATTGGGCATGAGGAAAAAGGGTCAAACCCTAATTATCATTCATTTGATAGCCATGATTTTGGAAGAGAGGAACTCTGTCTGCATGAACATCGCCACCATGATGGTGTTGGATTCAAGCTCGTGTGCTTCAGTAGTCTTTCCTTGCTCTCCAGTTGACCGAATCTTCAGTGGTTAAGTCTGACTTTGATGGAAAAATAGCTTTTTCACTCCATTATTTTGAGCATCAAAAATCCCTAAGGGCGCGGTCTGCATAAATTTGTTTCTGACCTTCAATTATTCCTTTGATTTCTCATGCTACCATGAGTTTGAGCTCGTCCTCCCTTGTCCACTCCATGAAAGCTCAACTTGAATTCTAGTTCTCCTTCACTGTGCAGAGGTGAGCTTTAGTTAATGGTTTTTGTAATCTGCTCATTTCGGCCTCAAAGCCATGACTAACATACTCTAATGTCATCATTTTACTGTTCATTCTGTGTGCTTCTCATGCTCATTGTTGTCATTGTAACACTCTATTCACCAGTCAGAGCTTGGCCATCACTTGGAAACTCAAATCCCTGCCTTGGGAAGCTAAAGAGGAAGCTATGGCCGCGGCTTTAGACTTAATCAGAAATTCGAACTGGTAATTTCCTTTGCTTTGTAGAAAATCTAAAAGCTATCTTTATTTCATGATTCCTCTGGCCATGTACAGGCCGTGCCAAAAGAGCACTGTAGAAAGCAATTTTTTTTGAATTTAAGTTCGACCCAGAACAGAAAATCTCCATTATGTCAATTTAGTAACATTTATGTTTGTGGGTATTAAAAAGATTTCAATAGTTCTGCATTACCCTCCTTCTGTCTTTCGACTAACATCTGAGAGCTCACATTTACTATATATTCTTACCATTTTCTTTAGATTCTACGTGGGTATTTTTGTAGCTATTTTTTTTTTTTACATTTTGACACCAACCCTAGAAATGGGTACTCAAAATTTTAAAAGAAAACACCATTTTTCTGTATTTTGAAAATAAACCCACATGTGGGTATTTTGAAATTTCTACAAAGAAGTCTATCTCCCTCTTTCCTGAGGTCGATCTATCACAGAATCTTTCACATTCGTGGTTATACTGCCATTTTCATGGATAACTCATGTGGGTATCATAAATTATCAATCTTTTGTATTCTTTGAGAGCAAACCCTTATGTGGGTATTGGAAATTTCTGAAAAAAAATGCATTTCATGTGTTCTGAAAGCATTTGAAACTATGAAGTACTATCCTTCATTTAATCCATATGGCTCGAGCTAGAGCAAACAGTGAATACCCCACACTTCTGAAGCAAAATAATATCATGGTTTTTTGGAAATTTTCCAAAGCAAAAGCATGTATTTAATTTCTGACAGAGCTCAATCTCTCATACTTGCTTGAAATGGTGATAAACTGTATACTTACTGGCATTTCCTTCAGAATCTTGACTATAACCAGTGACATTTTGTATTAACTTCTAAAACAAAAGATGCCTTTAAAAGTATACAAGAGTTATGATGAAACAACAAGAATTTGTGTGTTTGTTTATACTCATTTGACTCATATACCCAGCTTTCATTTTGGCATTTCTGTACTCTTTTGATAGTTGTAACACCTGAGTTTAAATCACAGAACTGAAAACATCATAGAGCTGTAAATTGTCCTTAAAAAAGAAAATCCAATACTCATCTGAGAGTATTCTCCAGGTACTAAAAGTCTGAAAGATCTTTTTTATTCAAAACTTCATATGTGTATTAAGTTCAAATTTGAACATTCCATTATGATCCCCAACTGCATTTTGTGCTCATCTTGTAGACAGAAACCTTACCTCACTATTCTATCAAGACCTTGACTAAGTAATCTGGAAATGATCAACATCCTGCATATTTGTTATATTTAATCATGGCTTGACCAATTACCAGCGATGTCTTAATTGACACTTGTAATTCACATAAAACAAAATGAAAGAACAACACATTTGGTTGCTGTCCTTGACTAATCATCAACACACGATCCCGTTTGAGGCACAATCAAAATGAGTTCACTGTCTTTCTTGAAGCTCTTAATAACCAGTACTAAACTTTAACACAACAACTTTCATTTCCTTTATTTGAATTCTGTAGAGGCTTTACCTTTTATTCTCTGACTGCAACATTGCGTCAGTATGAATCACTTTTAAACACCGGTTAAAATGTATAGTTGATAACTCAGAATCATTCTGAAAGAAAAAAAAAAACTTGCTCCTCTGTTATTTTTCTGAAAAGGTCACTTTATTATTACCATTGATAATGCAACATTTCTTCACCAATCAACTCAGAACTAGAAATTTGTCTAACACTCAGGTGCAATGTCTATTTATTTTAGTGAGCAACATGGTACTTTTCATCCATTTTTATATTTCACTGCACAAACTGTTCTCAGAAACTATTCTCTTTGATGATGAAAATTAGAATAAAAGATTAAGGCATATGTATGCCTGTTCACTATCCAAAAGAGAAATAATGAATTGAAACTCACACGACATATGATTACAATCAGCACAGAAAAATGAAGTAATTCAGCAATATCTAATGTAAATGCACTCAGTTAAATTCCTCAAGTGAACCAAACTCACTGTTCACCTGTAGCCTTTAGAAAGAAACCTGATCGTTATGAATGAACAGTTGGTCTCGTTGCTTGGTGGATAACTCTGTTTTACTCCTTCAGTTGTACTTCACTTGTTTGATGTATATGATGAAAAATCTTTCAAAAATCATCCCATTAAATGCATCGGGCAGCATGCCGGGATCTACCCTTATGGGAGCCCATTTTCCTCCACATGCTTGGTCTTCAAATAATGTTTCAGCTTCATGACTTAACCTATACCTGCACAAGGAAGCAAACAATCGTTAGCATTAAAAATAGAACATGATATTGCTACTTCTCCTCTGCTCACTTCCTCCATACTACATTTGATTGATTGTTTCAATGTATTGCTAATAGTATATTGTACTATTGTAGGTGAATCATATGAGTTACGTCATAGTCGGAGCCACTGACACCTCTCTTTTCTTCTTATAGGTCGACGAAACTCGAGATGACGAGGTGCACCATTCAACATCAAGCATCGATAACCAAGCAATGATGACTATGTTGTTGCTTATATGATTTCCTTTCGCACCTTTAGTAGTGCATTGTGATGTTAGAAATGTATTGGAACAGTTATAGTTATATCCACAGCTTGTGTGGATCCTTGATTGCAATTTATGCTTTTCTGTTGAAAATAAAATGCATCTCATGCAATGTTGTAACACTCATTCTGATTGTGAAATCAAATGAAGCCTTGTAAAAATATGAGTTCTTTTTTAAATGAATAAAAGCATCTGAAATGCTATTTTGCACATGTACTTAATTATGTCTTTCATTTAAACCTGCAACTTTTGAATGGCACTCTGCAAACTCATAACTTCAAAAAAGCATAACTGTTACTCAAATGCACAAAGTAATCCACTTTATGGCAAATAATAATCAGCCAACTCCTCCATATGAGTTGAGGTGAAAAATATGTAATAGGTTCAACGTAAAAAGGCCAGTTTCAGAGAGTTGTTCCAAAAGAGTTGCAAGTGAGTTTGTGATATGTGAAAGTAGGCCATAATGGGTGCCTAGATTGGTGATTATAGGAGAAGGTTGTTTTGTAAAGTTAAGAGTTAGGTCTAGAAAAGTAGGTTGGTTGACCTACTAGGAAGACCTAGTGAAAAATTGGAAAAAACAAGCAAAGAGTTGAATTATGAGAGAAGAGTGGTTTGAATCCCTTTCGATGGTGATAATAAGTTGTTTGGATTCCCTACATTGCATCAAATTTTTAGTTGGAAAACATGTGTGAAGAACTTGTGGGGTACTTGAGTTGATTCATGTTACTTGAACAACATCTAACAAGTCATACATGTGCTTCTATTACTTGTAAATGTGATTATTTTTATGACATTTTGACATTGTTTTATGTGATTATGCATAAGAAATGTTTACAAATTAAAATTTTTAAATGTTTATTTGAATATATGGTATGCTATATTGATATTGATATAATCATTAGGTTGATTTGTTTTAATAAATAAAGTTTTTATAATACGTTAGTCAAGTGGTGCTAGTTATAATAGGGAGAGAATAAAAGAAGAAAAAGAATTATTGGTAACCATCAATGGTTATTACACTAACTATTTAATAATATGATGTTTACAATAAAATGAGATTTATTTGGTAGTCCTAATTCTTATGTGTGTGCTACAATTGTCTAATATGCTTCATACACCAATATAACACCCAAGTGCTTGTCCTTGTAAGCACAATGCTTTCTCAAAACTATCAAGTGGTAATAAAAAATCATGAGAAAAAAATCGACCTATGTGAATTCCAACACCCCACTTAAATCAAATATTGAATCAATGTGCCCCATTTTCATGCACAAAAACTCAGCTTATAAGATTCCCTTACAATAACCAAAAATAGGATTCAAAGATGCCTTAGGTACTCTATTCTCATAGATCTTTTACAATGTCACTCATACATTTGAGATTATCTTATAATGTCTACATAATAGGTGCTCATGATGAGGTTAACTTCAAATGAATAACTTGAAATTCCCTCCCTAAATTTTTCACACACTTTTATAATGTCTACATCATAGGTGGTCATGATGAGGTTAACTTCAAATGAATAATTTAATACCATCTACTAGTCCTGGATTTGGCATAAACTTTATAACTTCATTTGGGTTTACTAGCTCCCACCTAAATAAATAAAAGAGATTGTAAATATTAATAATAAAATAATCACATAGTCAATTCAAATAAACATGTGATATGCCAATAATCTAAAACTTGAGTGCTCAATTATGCAATATCTTATAACTTTTCACTAGTCAATCTAGTCCATTGAATATCCTAAAAAGCAATTTTTATATGAATATCAAGCATACCTTCCATCTATCAGGACTAAACTTTAGAGGGTCCTCGAAGTAATAAGGATCAACATGAATAGAATGTAACCAAACTATTACTTTCCAACATTTTGGAAACTTGTAACCTATTATAAAAATAACACAATTTAATCTTCCACTTAGTTTACTAATCTATTGAGAATATCCTACATCAAATTTTTTTACATATTTTTGAGAAAAAATAAATTACCATTGAACTTTGTATCCTTTGCCACAGTTCTAAACATAAAGTCTACTACATTTGCAAGTTTGATAACTTCATCAATCACCTACATACATGATATAAACATTAGATGATAGCATTGGAATCATACAAATTAATGTTCATACTTACAAATTAATAAGAACCAATGTGCATACATACAAATTAATCCAATGAACCATCTAGGTCTGCTCTACTCTTTATTGTGTCAAGTATTGCCTCATGGTCAAACTCATGCACCTTCCACAATGTCTTGTTCAAAGTTCTACCCCCATATTTGATCAAATGAACATTGGATGCCACGACAAGGTTCCAGTAATGAAGAATCTTTCGATGCATTTCAAATTCCTAAAACAACAAAATATTAACACTCTTATGTGGGTACCTTCTAAGGCATGTTCGAGTAACAACCACTGACCCTGTATGGTATTCAATGTTTTATCCATCTATAACTGGGGCCTCCAATTTCGTTTTGGCCTCAACACAATGACACAAGTAATAATTTGTTCCCTCTTCATTGTCTTTAGCTGCAATAATTGCATAAACATTCCCTACATTGATATGTGCAACAAATTAGATGAAATTAGTCAACATTACAAATACACCACAAAGTAAGATAACAATAGCAATTTCAAAAACTATGCAAGTAGCTATAATACCTAGTTGAACTACATCTGATATGTGGTCAAAGCCAATCGATGATTCCCTATGTGTTTGTTCCAATGCTGTCGAAGGCTGATATGTGTGAAGTGGGCTAAGATAAATTAACCACCATTCATCAACCCACTCCTTTGACTCACACTCATCCTAGGCTTGAATTGTACATGAAGAATGAAAACATTCCATCTTTTGTGTATGGATACTCCATGAACTTGCATTTGAGCTAAGGAAAGAGTGCAGCTCACTTGATCTTGTTAGTGTATAACAATCCTCATATGGTGCAATTTTAGTATCATCTATCAACCAAAAAAATCTACAAACTAAAGACTTACCTTCATTACCTGAACCCATCGAAGTATTACACCACTCAATGATTGATTTTGCATCTGTCAACTTTGCATTTTCTTTATACTTTAACTCTTCTCATGCTAATGCTCTTTTGACACATGCTCCTACACCATCATTCTCCCCCTTTCCATGCTCAATCTCACAAAATTTCCACATATGTTGAACACCTATAAATACATGCATCCTACTCAACCAATAGAACATCTATGAGTTCTTGTACTATGCTACATAGTTATGTGACCATATTATGTACTGACTGTATGCTATGCCCCTCTAAGCCAAATCACTGTAGAACAATTGGAAGCAACCTTGCACAAACTTTGGAGAATGTGTGTGATCATCACTAATGTAAAAATGGTACTCCCTCAATACCATCCTTTGGTCCTCTATACTATCAACGACATGAATGAATGTTATGTGCATAAATATTGAAATTTGTGTGGAGTTGTAATATTGTGACTGCACCTCACATTGTGGCTATACAATGTAGTTCTTTTCAAAGTCAACCACGAAAAACTATGATACCAACTAGAAATGTTTCCCTACATAACTTGAATTGCAATCCCAACCATCAAGCTCTATGGGTATTCCTTGCATACTTATACACTATACTATCACAAACTTTAGATATAAATTGATACAATGGCATCTTCTAAATATCCAAATCACACATTTTTTCTTGATTACCATCTTTTGTATTGTATGCCACTATTTTATACTTTCCAAACTCTACTAGTTGCTTTCTAACCACATATGTGCTTTCCATATGTTGACATATTGGCATACATTGCAAGCCACCACAACACTGACATGAACCATCCAAGCATAGTTTCTTGTAGAATATTTGGTCATCATCTCTTTCACATAATTTTTTTGATAAGAACTCTCTTGAAGATGTTGGTGGGGCATGTATTCCACAATCCGGAAAAACATCATTAGTATAGCCAAATCTAAACATATAGAACAATAAACATCATAATGGTTAGAAAAATTAATATATAATCTACAACAAAAACTAGTGTGTGTGTGATTTATTTTGACATAAAAAGGTTTAAAATTTTCAAAATATCTTTGACAAATTTTAATCTGAGGGTAATCCTCTTGAATTTTATGAAAAAACTATGTTTGAGTCATATCCAAAAAATGCTTTGGATGTGGCTCACGATTTCTCTTACCAATTCTCCTTCTTACCACATCCCTTTGATTTAGAGATGGCCTTGTGTTATTCTTCCAATAGTCTTCAATTAGTGATCTCAATGATTCAACAACTAGTTTATCTTTTCATGAGTCTCCCCAAGAATTCCCATAATTCAGTTGAATCAATTTCCTCAATTGTTTGGCACTTTTGAATGACTCTTGATAAAGTTTTTCTATTAATTCTCAATTGTTCACTCGTATTTCTAATGAGATGATATCTCCTTTTTTGATTACTAACCAAATTTTATGTAATGACACCTCGAGTGACATTACTATCTTTTGATCTTGAGGTCTTACCCACACTCTCATAAGCATCCATTAGATTCTTCACAATTTAGTATTTTCACTTGAAGCATTCGATGTTCTCAACCCAAGAATCTTCATGATGTTTCTATATTTTATACCTTGCATAATTTCAACAAATAGTTGACATCTTGCAGTCTCATTTAACTTTTCAAATGATAATCTCCAAATCTTATCAACATATCTTCTACAAGTGCATTGTGGAATCTTACCTTCCATTGGCTACAAAATATTCTTATCAATATTAATCAAAAACTTTGGCTTTATATGAAAAATAATAAGTGGTGTTCTCCTAGGTACATGCATCTCAACATTAATAATTTCATCAATATTTAAGTGAGATGGGCTAGATCGCGTACCTTCGATCGAGGGTGGAATAGATGACATACCTTGAGGTTGACATGGTGATGATGGCATACCTCCTTCCTCAAATGTGATTGATGATGTAATCTCAACTTGAGATGCAGTGGATGGTTTCTCTCCATATTCACTTTTGGTAGATGGTGTCCCTCCATATTCACTTGTGGTAGATGGTTTCCTTCCATATTCACTTGTGGTAGAAAGTGTGTCTCCAACTATGGTATTCAAATTTTTCTTAGCACGATGCTTTCGCATTCATTCCCTTTGTGCCACCAATTCCTTTTCTCTTTTTGATGGTTGAGGTTCCTCTTCAATTGGCATGTCTTCTTTTGGTGATGTTCCCTCATCCATTCTTTTTTCTTCCTTTATTAGTTTTGTACTCCTCTTGTGTTGGTTTATTCCTTGTTTGTTTCCTCGACATGGCGAATAATTTTACCTATAGCATGATAAAGACACAAATATTAGTTCCTAAAAAATGAATCCATACAAATAAATGAAATATATGTCATTCAAGGCTTCATACAAAATACTTACAATCATCTTGTATAAGAGTATTTCTAGCATAGACAAAGGTCAGATGAATTTTTAGATGGAATTCCTTAAGAAAAAAGAAAAAATGGAAGCATGGACAAGGCAATTGAATTGTTTGACAGTAATGTTTTGGTAGACATGTATGCAAAATGTGGTACCATTGATAAGCTAGTGATCTCACTAGCTTGTCAATGTGGTAGGGTTGACAATGTAGGGGTGAGGCATTTTACATCATCGTGAGACCCAATTTATATGAGGCATTTTTTCAAACATCCCCCTACCTTGTCAACCCTACCACATTGACAAGCTAGTGAGCTCACTAGCTTGTCAATGCTCACATGAATTTTTGGATCTAGTGCCTTAAAGAAATGTGTTCTTGTGGCATGCCATGATTGCAAGATTGGATCAAAATGGAAGCATGGATGAGGCATGTGAATTTTTTGACATTAATGTTTTGGTAGACATGTATGCAAAATGCGGTACCTTTGACAAGCTAGTGATCACACTAGCTTTTCAATGTGGTAAGGTTCATAAGGTAGGGGTTGTTTGAAAAAATGCCTCATAGAAATGGGGTCTCACAGTGATTGTATCATCACCGTGGTACCTTTAACAAGCTAGTGAGCTCAATAGCTTTTCAATGCAGTAGGGTTGACAAGGTAGTGCGTTGTTTGAAAAAAATCCTTATAGAAATAGGGTCTCATAATGATGATACAATCACTGTGAGACCCCATTTCTATGAGGAATTTTTTTCAAACATCCCCCTACCTTGTCAACCCTACCGCATTGACAAGCTAGTGAGCTCACTAGCTTGTCAATGCTCACATGAATTTTTAGATCCAATGCCTTAAAGAAATGTGGTCTTTTGGCATGCCATGATTGCAAGATAGGCTCAAAATGGAAGCATGGATGAGGCATGTGAATTTTTTAACATTAATTTTTTGGTAGACATGTATGTAAAATGTGGTACCATTGACAAGCTAGCGAGCTCACTAGCTTGTCAATGCAGTAGGGTTGACAAGGTAGGGGGTTGTTTGAAAATTTTCTTCATAGAAATAGGCTCTCATAAAAATGCTCACATAAATTTTTGGATGCAATGCCTTAAATAAATGTGGTCTTGTGGCATGCCATGATTGATATATAAGCTACACCTTTCCCCATGTTTCTAACTTAGCCTTGAATAAAGAGTCTTGAAATAGTGGAGAGAAGGGTTACAATCCCTTGTAGGTAGAATAATAAAGGAAACATTAAAAATATATCACAACATTAGTGTTGAGGTAAGTTTAGAAATAGAGATGAAAACAAAAATAGATTCAAAGGTCTATCAATGTGGGAGGAGTATATTCCAATTTTGTAGAGACATGTATGAAAAATTTGGTAGAATAGACAAGGAAATTAGCTGTTTGAGAAAATGAACATCACCATGAGACCCGATTTCTTTGAGGAATTTCTTCAAACAATCGATTTCCTTGTCTATAATGTTTGATAAAATGCTTTGGTAGACATGTATGGAAAATTTGGTAGCATAGACAAGGCAATCAACTGCTTGGTAGAACCATTTTACAAAATACCTCAATGAGATATGTCCTCATGGACTATAATGATTGTAGGATATGCACAAAATGGGATTCTTGAAAAGGCTTTAGAAAAATTCAAGCATATGCAATTTCTAGGTGTAAAACCAAATTCCACTACATTTTCCAACATCCCACATGCCTATACCAAAATGAAAGCTTTGGAAAGGGGTGTGCACATCCATATAAAAAGGATTGAGGAATGATGTATTTTTTTTATATAATTATAACTTCTCTCATATATATGTGTATACAAAATGTGGAAGCATACACAAGGTAGGTCAATTGTTTAACAAAATTCCTCAAAGAGATGTGGTTTAAAAATGTAATTGGCAAGTGTAAAGAATTTTGTAGTTTAAAATGTGCATGGACAAGATAAGGTTATAATGACAAACAAACAATGATGAACATGGAATATGAAAAATAAAAAAAATCAAATAAATCCAAAATATAATGAAAGAAAATATAAATAAAATGTGTAAAGACTTCACATACCTAAAAAACAGAGATTCGAATGGAGGAGTTCTACCCAATTATGTAGCCTTTTCTTCTTCTTGCATCAAACTCCTCAACAATTTGAGTTTTTCAAAAGCTTGTTTCCTTTTCAATGTTCAATTGTATATCACTCTTGAATGGAATTGAGACTTGAATTTATATATATCAAATTCAACGTGAAAACTCTACTATTTCATGCAAAGGTGGTGGAAAGATCATTAAAAAAGTGGTAGAATGTGAAAAACTTGCATGCACACTTCATAAAAGCATCAAAATTCTTCTTTTTGTGGGAACACATGCATAACTAGGAGAATATGTAGAATGTGGGCCTAGAGATCATAGATATATTGATTTTTTTACCATTTTAGAGAAAGACAAAACATGCTCACATTATATCTTTCTAAACAAACAACTACATCTCAACTTCTTCAAAATGCTCTTATGTTATGAGAAAGTTAATTTTGTATATGTTTTTCTTTTCTCTCTCTCTCTCTCTATCCTTAGCCATCCATCCCCCTTATCCATCTAGGTCTCTCACTTATCCCTAAACCCTCAACCCTATACACTATGCCTTAAACCCTAATCCCTTAAACCTTAAACCCTAGACCCTAATCTATCTCTCTCTATCTCCCTCCTACCTATCTCTCTCCCACCCCCACTCTCTCTATCTCAATCCCTCTCTCTCTCTCTAGTCTCTCCTTCCAACCCCCTCTCCCTCTCTCTATCCCAATTCTCTCCCTTCTATCCCCTCTCTCTCTTCCCCACACTCTATCTCCCTCTCTCTGAGGTCTCTCCCTCTCTCTCAAGTCTCTCCCTCCTACCCCCTCTCCCTTTCTCAGGTCTCTCTCTCTCTCACTCCCTCTATCTCTCTCCCAATCCCTCTATCTCTCCCACTCCCTCTCTCTCTCAAGTCTCTCTCTCCTACCCCCATATCCCTCTCTCATGTCTCTCTCTCACTCACTCCCTGTATATCTCTCCTACTCCCTTTATCTCTCTCCCACTCTCTCTTAAGTCTCTCTCTCTCTCTCTCAAGTCTCTCCCTCCAACACCCTCTTCCTCTCTCAGGTCTCTCTCTCTCTCACTCCTCCCTCTATCTCTCCCTCCCCCTCTCTCTCTCCCACTCCCTCTATCTCTCTCCCACTCTCTCTTGGATCTCTCTACCTCTCTCTGTCTCTCCCTCCTCACCCTCTCTCCCTCTCTCTCTCTCCCTCTATCTCTCTCTCTCCTCTACTCCCTCTCTCTTCCTCTATCTCTCCCTCTCTCTCTCTTTCTCTCTCTCTCTATGTCTCTCCCTCTATCTATCTCCCACTCCCTTTATCTCTCTCTCACTCCCTATCCCCCCCCACTCCCACTCTCTCTCTCTCTCTACCCTAATCCCTTCTCTATATCTCTCTATCTCATTTCTCTCTCCATCTTTCCCTCCCTCTCGTCCCATGCCCCTATACCCTCCCTATACATTGGACCCTCGACCAAAATCCTGCCTCTACCCTCAACCTAAACTAGGTCCCCCTCCCCCGGCCTCCCACCCTTAACCCAATACCCTCTACCCCCAACCCTAAAACCTCAACCCTATACCTCTAGAGTCTATAAACCCTCTACCCTCAACCTCAACCCTTAAAACCTAAACCCTAAACCCTCTACCCTCAAACCTCAATCTCTAAACCTCAACTATCAACCCTTAATCCATCAACCCTCAACCCTCAATCCTTAAACCCTAATCCCTCAACCCTTAAACCCTAATCCCTAAACCCTTAAGCCCTTAAACCCTCAACCCTCTACCCTCTACACTATACATTAAACCTTGAACCCTTAATTCTCAAGCATCTACCCTATACATTGGATCCTCAACCATATACCCTAAAACCTATGTACTCAACCCTATACCATCAACCCTCAACTCTAATCCCTCAACCCTAAATCCTTAAACCCTAAACCTTATCCCTAAACTTTTAAACCATTAAACCCACAACCCCTAACCCCTTAACCATTAAATACTTAAACCCTCAACCCTCTACCCTATACATTAAACCGTCTACCCTATACATTGGAACCTCAACCCTAGAATCCTCAACCCTATAGGTCCTCAATCCTTATCTCTCTCTCCCTCTATGAACCTTTAAACTCTCTACCCTAATCCCTCAACCCTATACCCTCAACTCTTAAACCCTTAATCCTTAACCCTCTACCCTCTACCCTCTACCAAATACCATAAAACATCAACCCTAATCCATAAAACCTAAGCCCACAACCCTTAGATCCTTAAACCATCTACCCTCAACCCTCAGTCCTCAACCCTAAACCCTAAACCCTAATCCCTCAAACATAAGCCCTCAAGCCTTAAACCCTTAAAGGTATTAGGACATAATAACTAGACCACAATAACCCTAAACACAATAACCTCATCATAATAACCCAAGGAAAAAATAATCTAGGTTCATAATAACCTATGGACAAAATAACCCATGGTCAAAATAACCCATGGATAGAATAACCCATGTAATTTATAAATTTTGTTTTCCTTTCTCTATATTCTTACGAGGATATTTGGTCCATTGGTTATTTTGACAATGGGTTATTATGACTCTAGATTATTTTTTCCTTGGGTTATTGTGACCGGGTTATTCTGTCCAGGGTTATTTTGGCTGGGTTATTATGTCATGTAACCGTTTTAGGGTTGAGGGCTTATGTTTGAGGGATTAGGGTTTAGGGTAGAGGGTTGAGGGTTTAAGGGTGGTTATAGGATACCATCAAACATAATCCAAAAACCCTTAAACACTTAAAACCTATACCCTAAACCCTCAACCTGTAATCCCTAAACCCTTATTCCCTCAACCCTTAATCCCTCAACCCTTAAACCCTCAATACTCAACTCTCTATCCTCAACCCTCAACCCTCAACCCTCAACCCTCAACCCTTAAACCCTAAAACCTCAACCCCTATACCCTCTACATTATACATTGGGCCCTCAACCATAATCCCTCAACCCCATACCCTCAACCCTCTACCCTCAACCTTAAACCCTCAACCCTCAACCCTCAGCCCTTAAACCCTAAACCCTTAAACCCTGTACCCTGTACCCTCAACCCTAATCCCTAAACCCTATTCCCTCATCCCTTAAACCCAAGTAAAATCTCTACCATAATCCCTCAACCCTCAGCCCTTAAACCCTCTACCCTTACCCCTCAACCCTTAAACCCTAAACCCTCAACCCCTATGCCCTCTACCATATACATTGGACCCTTAACCCTAATCCATCAACCCTATACCCTCAACCCTCAACCCTCAACCTTAAACCCTCAACCCTCAACCCTTAAACCCTTTACCCTCTACCCTCAACCCAATACCCTCTACCCTCAATCCTAATCCCTCAACCTTGTACCCTCAACCCTTAAATCGTTAAGCCCAAGTAAACTCTCTACCCTAATCCCACAACCCTCAACCCTTAATCCCTCAACCCTTAAACCCTCACTAACTCATTTGACTACAAAATCTGATGAATTTTTTTGATCAAATATGTATAATTAGATGTATTGTCGGGTACTAGTGATATTTAATGTGTAATTTTCAATTTTTTTTAATTTTATCCCTGACATTTGTCAAAATTTTGACAAACCTAATTTTTTGTTAAAATTTCGACAAAGCGTTTTTGTCAAAATTTTGACGAGCATGTGAAGTCAAAATTGTGGCTGACATAAATAAAAGTGAGCTCAACTATTTATTGCGATAACGTTTTGCTATACTTTGAATTTTCTCTGCTTGCGAGTTTGTTATACTTACAACAATTTGTGGAGAACTAAGGACGATTTTCTTGGGAAAAATAAAAAAAATTCAAGAAGATATCACAGGTTGAGGGTAGTCATTATCTTTTTCCAGAATTCATTTGTAAAGTTATATTTGTACTTCCAGGTTTGAAAATCATATTTTAAAGCAACATCTCTTCATATTTCATTTTTAGACTTGTGCATTTTCAGAATTGCATTTTTAGATTTTGTTGTGCAAGTTCAATATTTTGATTTTAGGAGTCTAATAGTTGGAAATCATAGTAAAATTAGAATTTAATAAGTTTTGGAATTATCATTTTAAAGTATTTTTTGGGGTCATTAACTTCAAACTATCTTCTTTTTTGTAGGGGTGGTTGCATGTCAACTTTTTTTGGTGTAAAATATAGGAATTATTATATTTTGTTACCTGTTTATGATTAAAAATTATTGGAGTGTGATTTTGATATTTTTTGAAGATCTAAATATTCAAGCTTGGTAAAGAAAAATCATGTTAGATAATATTAGTCTAGAACAAAATGAAGAGACACTTGATAGATTGTGGGCAAGATTGAAAAGAAAGGGTGATGGGAAATGTTATTGTCATTGCAATAATTTCAAGGGCTTAAAGATGAGACAACTTTTAATCACAACAGCTGAGAAACATTGTAGGTAGCATGGTCACATTGAAAGGGGTATGATTATCATCAATTGATAAGTTGTTCATTATATGTGTTTATATTGATTGAATTTGTAAATGTTTATATCATTTTAACATTTTATATATATATAAAAAATCACTTGATCATGATCATGGTTTATTTGTTTCTATCATTATTATAAAGGTGGGGCACCCTAGGGCACATGATATGGATTATAACAACTCAGAGAATGTGGTTTTTCAAGTGGAGGAACATGGAGCTGTGAATATCGAAGATGAAGTTACTGATCCTGTTAGAACTGTAAAATTTTTAAATTTTTACAGTCTATTGCATCTAAGAGTTTCCAGCATTGAGTCCTGATCATAAGCATAAAAGTCCCTCTTTGTATTGTCTTGCTTATTTTTGTCATGTGATCCATTTGAATCCATCTAGTCCTTCATATTTCATTAAAAGACCCAAATCGGCAAGACACGGTAAAAGTCTCCCCGACCTGATTTTTCACTAATGTATGTTTATTGCAGACTATTGGCAGGACAATTTTCTTGTTTCGGCAACAAAAGGAGTCATTTCGGCAAAGGGAATCATTTTCGGAGTGAAATCATAGTGAATACATTATGTTTCACGGACCAGTGCATGTGGAAGTATATGTCAAGCTAAAGGTATTCGAGAGAATGTCTTGGCGAAGTATTTTTCTTGCCAACAGGCATATATAAAAAATATATCGGCATATGTTGGGGCATCGATGTAATGTCAGGGCAAATACAATATGTCATATTGACTAATGCACAAAGGGGTTGTTTCGGCTAGACTGATTGGTATCGGCATGAATTCATAACGAAATCATTTTTTTCTTACCGATTGACTTGCAAACAAATCTCTCGGTAAGACTTATGTGCATCGGGGAAGGTCTTAGCAAAGTGGCTATCATTTGGCCGAACCAAGTTCAAGGGTATTCAAAAGCTATCGGTGAGAAGTTATAGAGTCTTTTCAATTCAAAACTTATGCCGATAGAGATATGGATCACCAGAAGAAGAACTTTTCAACATAAGTTTCATCGAAGTTTGAATATTATACCGACAGGTAGTTCAGGGTGAGTTTTGCCGAATAGGAGTAATCTGGAGGAGTGATTTCGGTAAGACATTTGGTATCGATATGAGTTTTCCCGAAGGTTCATTGTCTCGCCGAAGGTATTGTTTCATTGGTTGGGTTTATTTCTTCGGTGAGAAAACTTGGTGGACACGCCGAAATGAGAGTTCATCAGTGAAAGGGTGATTTTGTCTCAGCGACTGGAAAATGCTTTGAGGAATACATATCCGTATGGCACCATGAAGTCTATGTAACATCTCCCTGACTTGGAATTGTCATAGCAACATGAAAAATAGAAGCAGTAGTCATCAAGTTGATTCTAGGTGTCGGTAAGACCATAGAGTGTCTTGGAAAATGGTGAAATAAACGTTGAAAAGGGATTTCACCCCATATTTGAAAGTTTCTCATTGATACGACATTTGATGCGACAGTGCTAGTTTGAAAGGAGGCTTCATTCGTGCTTCATTAATGGCGCAATGGGATAAAACAGTAATGTTTTAATCAATTCTTCAGTACCGAATTGATTGCAGAAGAATTGGCATGCTGAAAAGAGAACCGAGACATTTTTTCAGTCTGAGGAGCTCGAGCAGAATACTATAAGTAATTGCTTCTTTGTTTTTCACATTTTGATTTTGTAAGCTCGAAAATGGAGTCTTCTGGTTCTGGAAAGGGTAAGGGTAGAAAGCTTGGTGAGAGTAGTCAATCGAAGGGAAAGAAACAAAAGACTGATATAGTGCATGAAGGCACTGAAAGGAAGTTAAACCAAGACCTTATTGATCAACTACCTGGTTCAGGGCCTAAAGCTAGAAGGTCCGCACAACTTAGGGCAGAAGTTGATAAGATGGATGATAAATGCAAGTTCATAGGTGATGTTTGGATTGCTGTAAGAGGGTATGAGCTTTTCAATTTCCACTACCATAGGAGAAACCGTTTTGAGCTAGTCTGTAATCCATGGAAGTTGAATGTAGGGAAATTGGTGTGCCCTAATGTATTTGTAAATGCAGAATTGGTAAAATTGCTTGCTGATCATTATGATCCAAAACATAAAGCTATATGTGATCCTTCTAGAAAACCATAGATACATGTGTCAAAAGAAGCAATAGGTGAGGTTTTCAAATTGGAAGGGTTTTGCAACAAGGAAATCAATTGTGAGGAGTTGCAAAAGGAATTTTCAAGAATGGATACAATTTACAAGGGTTGGAGGTTACCAATTCACAAGGTCAAACAGGGTAACAAGCCAGAACCTTTGGAAGATAATGAGGGGCCTCCCTATCATGTAGATTTATTCGAACCTTATATGAAGTACACGTATTTCTCAGTGAGTTAGGTGTTGGGGATGGATGCCCCAGAATTCATGTCAATGGTTCCAATGATAATTATAGCAGATATCCAATATCACAACTCCAGGCCATTTGACTATGCTTCATATATTTTTAAGGAGCTTGATTCAGGATTGATGGCTATAAAGAGTGGAGCTTATATTGTCCATCTCAGAAATTATTCATTGTTGATTCACTTAGTGTTATATTTTGGACAGGAGTTAGGGGTATGGCCTCCAAAAATGAGAGTTTCTCAAATTGGTGAGGGTGAAGTATTTCCTATTCAATTGTGGACTACTATTTGGGACAACAGGTTTCTTGGTTCTAGTTTCATTCATTTTGAAGAGCATTTTGTAAAGACATTGTATAAATTGTATCATTATCCTTGTAATTATTCATTGATTGATGAGATCAAAAGATTCCTTCGGCCGAAAGACTTCAATGGGCCAATTGATCATAACTGGGGAGACTGGTATTGTTTGGAGGGAGCTACAATAATCAAAGTCTATGGATTTGAAGATGCTCCTCTCATTCTGCCAAGGACAGTTCCAAATAGGGTTGCAAATTTTGAAATTGTCAGACAGATGGATTACTGCAGTGTGATGCATTTCAGCTCTTTTGGGAAGCAGGCTTTTATGCCTAGTACTTTGTGTTTTGGTGATTTCACTATGTTAGTTAAAGAGGGCTATAATTCAATCCTTGATAGATTGTTGCATTATAACATGAAAAGAGGACCAACCAGGAAAAACTTTGACCCTGAAGCATATATCAATTCAGCCAAAGAAAGGATTAACTTTGGAGGGTATCAACATGTACCCTATCCTTTTGATGATATGATCAGGAATCTGGATGAAGATGAAGTAGAAATGGTAGTTGAAAGGTATAACCGAGGGCTACAGGATATTGAGCTATTATCTTCTAGAGATGAGGAAACACCAAGAGATAATGCGGCACAGGTAATATAGAAAAGGTATCCAGGATGAGGACTCAACAGTATGTCTACCCAGTTAGAGAACAGAGTATTGAAAGTGGCGATGTTGATGCAAGGCACATGGAATATAGATCATTTGTATCTGATGATGAGTTTATACATTCCCCAGAGTTCAAGGCATTCTTGTACAAGTAGAAGGGGAAGGAAATAAGGGAGAATGTTGATGATGTTACTTTAGGAAATGAGGAACAATTGTTGGCTCAATTGAGAAAATGTGTGGATGATGAAATGACAAATATGACTCTTGAAGTGGGGAGGAAAATGTTGGAGAGTGCTGGTGTCATGATCTTTCCTGGCCTTGATTTGAACTCTGCATTGGTCTTTGATAGTTTCTTGAAGGGTAGTAATGCTACACATAAGCTTGACAAGGAAAAGGTGACAGAATTATATGCAAGATCCAAGTATAATACTAATGAGGGATCATTGATGATATGGGATTTGTACCCACCCCACAGGAAATTAGTGGTGATTGATACAGAGAAGGCATTTGGCCATGTCATGACTCTAAAAGTTGGAGAAGCTAATCCTGTAGCTACTGCAGATATTGGGGTAAATATTGCAAACTTGAATAAAGCACAAATTTAGCTATTGATAAAAGAAAGAGAAATGTACAAAGAAAATAATGAAAATTTGTTGAGAGAAAATGATAGAATCAAAGACTTGGTTGGTGTTTCAATGGGGACAACCAAAATGATCACTCAAGGAGAAAGCTCTCAGGAAAAAGATCATTGGGTAGGATCAAGTGCTTATTCTCAGAGAAAGCATGATGTAATTGTAGTGATTCTCAAGAAGAGGAAGGATCATTTGACATCCTGGTTGAATAAATTGTGGGGAAGATACTCTCATACTCTTGCTGCATTGAAGGAGCACACAAGGATGGATGGATGAATCATGGAGAAGTTTCATGAGTTGGCCTAAAGTGATGAGGCTAGCAGTAATGCACTTGAAGCTGTGAATCATATAATCAATCGCCATCGAAATTTCTATGATGAATTGCAAGGGGATGAACAGGGGTTAATTGCAGCTACCAAGAAAATTGTGATCACATTTTCTGATGACAATGGGGATTTGAAAGAAGCCACCAGGTGGAAAAATGAATGTGAGTCAATGTTGAATGAAATCATGAAGATAGCTTCTGCAGAGGATACAGCATTGGAAGAAGTGAGCGACCAAAATGAGGAAATGGTCAAGATGGAAATCACGATCCAGAATGTTGTTGGAGATGCAGACACATATGAGTGTCAGGATTATTTGAACCACCTCACTAAGACTCACTTATGGCTAAATAGAGCCTAATTATTCTCTACCTTTTGTTTTGTAATTTGTATTTTCTATTTCCAAAAGGATGTGTCCTTTTGTATTCTCAATGTATAAATGTCCATTTTGAAAACAATATGCAGATATAGGTAGAATAGGATAGATAATAGAAAATACGATGGAACACCATGTTTCACAGGGGCTGAGACTCTGATGTATGTTTTGAAGCCATGGAGATATCAATGAAAATCATCTAATTTGCTAGTGTATTCTGGTGTCAATTGTTGTGTTGTGCCTATTGAAAGAATTATTTAAGTTGTCTCTAAGATTGATGTTGCTTGGTTATCTAGATCAACATAACATGTTTATGTCTGGTTTATCAGTATGTATTTGATGTATCTGTGTGATTGGTTGATAGGTTCTTTCAAGGAAGGATTAAATCCTTTTGATTAATCACAATAATCAAGGAATTTCATTTAGATCAGTAAGAAGAACTTAATAATCACAATCTTGCGTGTTTATACTGGTTATAAACAAAATATGCCATAAAATTTTGAATGAATCCAGAAAGAAGTCAGTTGTTTAAGATTTCATTTGACTCTGTATATTACATAAGGCACTGGTCTCACCATTTTCATCATTTAGTTTCATTCATACTTTTTACATTTGTTGATTGAGAAAATTAGGGTTTAGTCTTCATTTTAGTATACAATATATACCAAATTTGTTTTATTTTGTCCATTTCAATTTTCCATCATGGACAAATCATGGCATGAAGAGAAGATCAATAGTCAAGTCTACTTCATTTGTTATAGGTACACCCACCTAGGTCTAGCAGCACCTGGAGAGTAGATTTAATTATTTCAAACCTTGTTTTGTTACCCTAAAACGTTGTGAAAGCTTGGCAACCTTTCGTGGTTCAAACCTGCATTTTTGAGAGCTAAAAATTTGGCGACTCTACTAGGGATGACAAAGAATCTGCGCCTTAATCATAGAGTCAGAAGTCCTATATACAGACTCCACTGGGAATAATAAGTAACAATCTTTTTCTCACTTTCAAGAAAGTGAGTGGCGACTCTAATCAAACATTGCAATATGAATGGAAGATCTCAATTTAGGGGAGGTCATTCTAGAGTTCCTCCTAGAAATAGTAGGTGGACACATAAAGATGATAAGGCTGACAAGGGTAAGGGGAAAAGTGAGGACATGTGCTTCACAAACAAAGACAAATCATCAATACCTTATGGTGAGAATTGTTTTGACACATGGAAAGACAGTTCAACAGAAGAGCCTTGTACCCCAGAAGATCAGAAAAATCCTTTTACAACCCTCAGAAACATGTCGAATTTGAACCTAGAAAACAGGCCGAGTTTGAAGCTGGACTCGAAGCTGAACGACTCATAATTCAATATGAATATGACCGAAAAATGGAAGGTAATCAGAATGGACCTGCTAATCAGGGAATTCATCAAGAAGATTATGAATCTTTAAGTTATGAGGAGGTCAGGGCACGGTATGAATCTCAAAGAAAGGAAAGGGAAGAGCAGGAAAAAGCCCAAATGATTCAAGCAATGAGAGAATTCAAACTGTAGAAAGCTCAGAACATTCCTCACACATCTGGTTTTCCCCCAAAATATGTACCACCCCATAAATAGGGTAATCATGGTGCTGGGTATTCTGAACCACCAAGGATTCCTCACCATCAAATTGGGAATCAATATAGACAGCCAAATCATCCACCTAATATTCCCACACAACATGCAAATAATTATCCACCTCCTGGTCAGCGTCATGTGCCACAACAAAATATGTAGTACAATAACCCTATGTACCAATATCAGCACCCACCTAATCCTCCTCCTTATCAATATACAACCATGATTAGACAATTTGATCTAGCAGGGTTTCAATTATACCCTTATCCCATGGACAACAGTTGGATAGGTTTAGTACCCAAGTTTATAGGAAGTAATGCAATCACAACCGAGGATCATTTAAGGAATTTCAATGCCTTCATTTAGGATTTGGATGTACCTTATGAAGATTTGCATATGAGACTATTCATGATGTCCCTTATTGAGGAAGCTAGGGATTGGTTCAATAGCCTAGCAATAGCTTCTATTTATTCTCTCTAGATATTTCAAGATCAATTCCTTGAACAATTTGGGAATTTGAGTGCACCAGACACTGCTCTCCATGAACTAATGCAAATTCAGAAAAGTCAGAATGATTCAATCTTTGATTTTAATAGAAGATTCAATAAACTGCAAAATAGAATACCTCCAAGATCAAAGTTACCAGACTCTGTAGCATTAAGTGTTTACTTGAATGCATTCGACCCTAAAATAGGGTATAAGCTGAGAAACAGGTTCCCAAGGGACTTAGCTAAAGCACAAAAGATAGCATTAACAATTGAGAATAACAGAAAGGTTGCTAGGATAATGAATAAGAGAGACAACCCTAGAGCTCCTTAACAAAATAATAATTATCAACATAAGTAGGAGAACACATATAGGAATGAAAGGCCAAGGCTGAGGTTGCATGACATGCCCTATAATACAAACTGGAAGGATGGAAAACCTGTAACAGATAGGCCTGGAAGCAAAGAAACTCCTGATCCATTGAAGAAGAAGGGAACATATATGGTGAATAGTAATTATTTTTGTGAAGTTTGTGATAAACCACACTCCCCTGAGTATTGTGTTGTAGCCTAGAGAATGCAAGAAGGAGTGTTAATGGGATATGGTGGAGAAGATCACACGATTTACATAACTTCAAATGCTTCTCACCATGTTGAGGAGAGGTGCTCATTTTTGGAGGAGGTAGGTTATGAGTATGATGTTGCAGAACAAAAGTACAATGTCCATATGGCTGAGCAACATGTTTTTTCTGACTCTAAGGATGATTATGTAGAATCACAATCTATTGAGGTGTCTGCTCACAGTAATGTGAGGAGACTTACTAAGGAAGAGATAGAAAGATTGACTATTGCTGCAGTAGAAAAAGTGAAGAATAAGTACTGGTTGAGAAGTAGGATAGTAAATAAGAAGGAAGGTGTCCCTAGAGGTATCTTTATGAAAGATCAGAAAGTTGTACAAGGAGTTTCAAAGAAAACTGAAAACAAACAACATGAGGAAAGCAAACAGAATCTTGTTAAAAAGGATGCAATAAAAGAGCTATATAGAGAAATTTAAAAAACTGATCAGTCAGGTAGAGGAGAAAAAGAAGTGAACAAAGGAGAAACATCAGAACAAAAGAAAGTGATTAAGGTAGAAGGTTCTTCTTTTGATTTCACTCAAGCCTTGTCTCAGGTAAAGATGTCTGTCCCACTTTTAGAAATGATGAAAATTAAGGAGTACAGGGACAGTGCAGTGCAATTGATAACAAATGAAAGTGAAAAAAATGTAAGTACTGAAAATAAAATGGTTGCTAAAAATAAGCAGAATAAAGTAAACATCCTAGAAATTTGGTTGAGTAATGTATTGACAAGCCCTCCACAAGTTGATCCCTTTTTCACTACATTACTCATAAATAATAAATTATTGAGGAATTGTATGATAGATTCTGGTGCCACCATGAATATTATACCAATAGGAGTGATGAAACAACTAGGCATGTGGGTGGATACATATGAAGGAAAATGTTATGCAATGGACAACTGACCTGTTCCTGTGGTGGGTATAATGAAAGATGTAGAAGTCAAGTTAGTTGATTATCCTCAAGTAGCTTACAATATTGATATAATAGTGATAGACACCCCTCCTCAATTCGGTATGCTTTTATCAAGGCAGTGGATGGTGGCTATTGGTGGAAATGTCTAGTTCGATCTATCTTATGCAACCATTCTTGTAAATGGCCAAGAAGTGAAATTATACAGGGAGTCGAGGATGAATCAACTCATTGATTGTGTGCCACAAGACCAAATCAATTGCTTTTGTGATGTGGATTTTGGGAGTTTCAAAATAGAACCAGCACAGCCAAAATTGACTAATAGTGATCCTATGGAGAAGCATGCTACACGGAACCACAATGGTGTGTGGAAGATGTATTTTGATGGAGCCTGCAGCCAAGAAGGCAATGGAGCTAGGATAGTATTTTTTTTGCCTGAAGGTATTACATTTAAGTATTCATTCATGTTAACCTTTGAATGCACAAATAATGTGGCAGAGTATGAAGCTATGTTAACTAGATTGAATATAGCAGTGAAGCATAAAATAAAGTTGCTGGCTGTTATAGGAGATTCAGAGTTAGTTGTCTCGCAAATTAAATCAAAGTATGCAGCAAAAAACAAAAGACTAAAGCAATATAGAAATGTTGTATGGGATACAATAGAGTTGCTTGATGCCTTCTCAATTGAGTGGGTAGATAGATCAAAGAATATAATGGCAGATTTTCTAGCTAATGTAGCGTTGAAGAGAGATGATGTTACGTTGGCAGGAGTGTCACAAATTGAATTCAAGACAAGGTCTGCTATGCCTGATAATGTATATAGCTGGCAAGTTTTTAATGATGATACTGATCTTTTGAAATTCCTTCACTGTATAGATCAGTATGAAGCCCAAGACATTGAATTCAATGCCTTTGTTGGAGAAGTGGATGGGAAGCAAACAGTCTTTGGAAAAAAGATCTTACAGCTCAAAACGAATAAGATTCCTAAAGGCTTGGTGGAATTAGAGAGGGTATATGATGGAAGTGATCGGTCTTTAATGAAGCAAACACTAGTTGGGAGGGATGATATTGAAGAAATTAATTTGGGAACTGAGATGGCACCAAAAAAGGTGTACATAGGTAAAAAGATAAGTCCTGCAATTAGAAGAATGTTGATAGAATTGTTGAGAAAGTATAAACATGTATTTGCTTGGTCTTATGAAGATCTAAAAGCATATAGAGAAGACTTGTTTCAGCATGAAATACCATTGAAGCCAGATGCTAAACCATTTAGACAAAAGCAAAGGCCTATAAATCCAACTCTAGAACCTAAAATGCAGGAGGAATTGGCGAAGCTCGGAGATGGTGGAATCATTAAGCCAATCAGACATTCAACATGGGTGTCAAATTTGGTCCCTGTCAGAAAGAAAAATGGAGATATCAGATTATGTGTGGACTTTAGAAATCTAAACATAGCGTCCCTCAAAGATAATTATCCTTTGCCTAATATGGAGGCCATATTGCATAAGGTGACAGGATGCGAATTGTTGTCCATGATGGATGGATTTTTAGGGTATAATCAGGTCAAAGTTAAAGAGTCTGAGCAATACAAAACTTCATTCACAACTCCTTGGGGAACGTATGTTTATCTGAGAATGCCATTTGGTCTCACTAATACAAGGGCAACTTTTCAAAGAGCCATGGATGTGGTGTTTTCTGATTTGATCAATATTCTCATGGTGGTGTATCAAGACGATCTCACTGCATACTCCAAGAAGGCTGAGGATCATGTTCATCATTTGGAAAAGGTATTTATAAAATCCCTTGAGTATGGTATTAGCTTAAACCCCAAGAAGTGTAATTTTTCTATCATAGAGGGTAAGCTTTTGGGGCATATCGTTTCAAAGGATGGGATTAGGATAGACCCTGAAAGGGTGGAGGCTATTGATAAAATCCCTGTCCCTAAAACTATTAAGGCGATACAGTCATTTTTTGGACAGATTAACTTTGTTAGAAGGTTTGTTTCTAACTTTGCTGAGACTATCAAACCCATATAAAAAATGTTAAAGAAAGGACAAAAGATAGAATGGACTGCAGAAGCCTTGGAAGCTTTTGTATCTATAAAACGAGCCATCAAGGAGGCTCCTATTCTTAAGTCGCCTAACTTTTCAAAACCTTTCTAGATTTTTTCATTTGCCTCAATGCACACTGTTGCAGCTGCTATGCTATAAAAGAATGAAGAGAGTCATGAGCAACCGATATCTTTTTTCAGTAAGTCATTATAGGGTTCTGAACTAAAGTATGATATAACGGAGAAGCAAGCATTTGCGCTATTGAAAGTTGTAAAAGCTTTCAGGCCATATCTTGTTGGAGCAAAGGTAGTTGCTCATGTTCCTCATCTAGCAGTGAAGGATATTCTAACACAGTCTGAAGTAATGGGTAAAAGATGCAAATGGATCAACAAAATCCAAGAATTTGACTTGGAGATTCAAATTACTAAACTAGTCAGAGGTCAAGGTTTGGCTAGACTAATGGCAGAGGCAAATATTGAAGCAAATCAGATTTGCAATGTAGAAGAAGATGTAATTGCAAGCATTGAGCATACTCAATGGTATATGGATATCATGCATTATCTTAAACATATGAATTGTCCAGAAGGATTGAATGATAACTAGAAAAGAACGCTGAAGTTGCAAGCGTCTAAATATGTTTCTATGGATGGGGATTTATTTTGGAAAAATAGGGATGGTATATTATTGTTGTGTCTGGATGAGTTTCAAGCTAAACATGTTTTGAGTGAAATGCACGAAGGTGTTTGCGGAGGACATTACTCAGCAAAAACAATTGCTCATAAAATTCTCAGGGTAGGCTATTATTGGCCTAAGATTTTTAATGACTCTTTTGCATATGTGAGAAAATGTGAAGCTTGCTAGAAGTTCTCTAGAAAATTGAAATACCAGGGAGCTTTGCTACTTCAACCTTTGTAGGCTAATGCTCCTTTTCATCAATGGGGAATTGATTTCATCAGAGAGATACAAGAAAAATCAAGTGGACATAGGTGGATATTGGTGGCCATTGATTATTTCACCAAGTGGGTAGAGGCCATCCCAACTAAACAAGCTACAAGTAAGGTGGTGACGCAGTTCCTGATGAATAATATCATTACTAGATTTGGTACACCAATGAGGTTGATTACTGACAATGGGATGTGTTTTAGATCAGATGAATTCAGAGGCTTCTGTAGCACATATGGTATTTCCATTTCTTATGCAACTCCTTATCATCCACAGGCTAATGGACAAGCAGAATCTAGCAATAAGAGTCTTCTGAAGATTATAAGAAGGATGCTAGGTCAGAACAAGAAGGCTTGGGATTCGAAATTAAGACTAGCTATATGGGCTAATAGAATTACGGTGAAGAAGGCAATAGGGAAGTCTCCATTTGAGTTAGTGTATGGAGCACAAGTTAGGATGCCTTTGCAGAACTTGTTACCAGTTTATAAGTTTGTTCTTCAGGAAGATTTGGATATTCCTGAACCCATGGAGGAAAGAATGGAGCAGCTAGCTGAACTGGATGAAACAAGGAGAGTGGCTCAAAATCAAAATATAAAGTTGCAGACGCAGATGAAATATTTATTTGACAAAAGGGCAAAGGATAGGAAATTTGGAGAAAGTGATCTGGTACTGATGTGGAATGCAAGGTGCCAGGAAAAGGGAAAACATGGGAAGTTTGAAGCCTTATGGCTAGAGCCTTTTGTGGTGGTTGGAAAGAAAGGCGAAGACTCATACTATTTGCAGAATATGGCTAGTGAGGATCAGGAATTGCCTGTACATGGGCAATTTCTAAAAAAAAATTTCTCTTGAAGTAACACAGAGGATTAAGGGTTGCCAATGCATGGACAACTCTTGATGATCCTCTTTGAAATTATTTTCCATGCACAGTAGTTTAGGAAGTAAAAGGAACAGGATTTGCAAGTACATGGACAATCCCGATTTTCCTTCTTTTCTAATAAATTCTTCCATGTACAGTAGTATAGGGTCTCATTCATTGCCATTGCATTTGTTCCATTCTGCTCACATGTTCCATCACTTTGAGTTTGTTTGCTCACCCAGAAATCTGAATCCTTGCAATGATCTCACTATCATTCATCCCCAGATGAAGCCACTGTTAGAACTGTAATTTTTTTAAATTTTTACAGTCTATTGCATCTAAGAGTTTTCAGTATTGAGTCCTCATAATAAGCATAAAATTCCCTCTTTGTATTGTCTTGCTTATTTTTGTCGTGTGATCCATTTGAATCCATCTAGTCCTTCATATTTCATTAAAAGACCCGAATTTGCAAGACATGGTAAAAGTCTCCCCGACCTGATTTTTCACTAATGTATGTTTACTGCAGACTATTGGCAGGAAAATTTTCTTGTTTCGGCGACAAAAGGAGTCATTTTGGCAAAGGGAATCATTGTCGGAGTGAAAACATAGCAAATACATTGTGTTTCACCGACCGGTGCATGTGGAAGTATATCGGTCAAGCTAAAGGTATTTGGGAGAATGTCTTGGCGAAGTATTTTTTTCTTGCCGATAGGCATATATAAAAAATATATCGGCATATGTTGGGGCATCGATGTAATGTCAGGGCGAATACAATATGTCATACCGACTAATGCACAAAGTGGTTGTTTTGGCCAGACTGATTGGTATCGGCATGAATTCATAACGAAATCATTTTGTATTACCGATTGACTTGCAAACAAATGTCTCAGTAAGACTTATGTGCATTGGGGAAGGTCTTAGCGAAGTGGCTATCGTTTGGCTGAACCAAGCTCAAGGGTATTCAAAAGCTATCGGTGAGAAGTTATAGAGTCTTGCCGATTCAAAACTTATGCCGATAGAGATATGTATCGCTAGGAGAAGAACTTTTCGGCATAAGTTTCACCGAAGTTTGAATATTATATCGACAGGTAGTTTGGGGTGAGTTTTTCTGAATAGGAGTAATCTGGAGGAGTGATTTCGGTAAGACATTTGGTATTGATATGAGTTTTCCCAAAGGTTCATTGTATCGCCGAAGGTATTGTTTCATTGGTTGGGTTTATTTCTTCGGTGAGAAAACTTGGTGGACACGCCGAAATGAGAATTCATCAGTGAAAGGGTGATTTTGTCTCAGCGACTGGAAAATGCTTTGAGGAATACATATCGGTATGGCACCATGAAGTCTATGTAACATCTCCCCGATTTGGAATTGTCACAATGACATGAAAAATAGAAGCAGTAGTCATCAAGTTGATTCCAGGTGTCGGTAAGACCACAGAGTGTCTTGGCGAATGGTGAAATAAACGTTGAAAAGGGATTTCGCCCCAAATTTGAAATTTTCTCACCGATAGGACATTTGATGCGATAGTGCTAGTTTCAAAGGAGGCTTCATTCATGCTTCATTAATGGCACGATGGGATAAAACATATCAATTCTTCAGTACCGAATTGATTGTAGAAGAATTGGCATATTGAAAAGAGAATCGAGACATTTTTTCAATCTAAGGAGCTCGAGCATAATACTGTAAGTAATTGCTTCTTCATTTTTCACATTTTGATTCTTTAAGCTCGAAAATGGAGTCTTCTGGTTCTGGAAAGGGTAAGGGTAGAAAGCTTGGTGAGAGTAGTCAGTCGAAGGGAAAGAAACAAAAGACTGATATAGAGCATGAAGGCACTGAAAGGATGTTAAACCAAGACCTTATTGATCAACTACTTGGATCAAAGCCTATAGCTAGAAGGTCTGTACAACTTAGGGCAAAAGTTGATAAGTTGGATGATAAATGCAAGTTCATAGGTGATGTCTGGACTGCTGTAAGAGGGTATGAGCTTTTCAATTTCCACTACCATAGGAGAAACCGTTTTGAGCCAGTCTATAATCCATGGAAGTTGAATGTAGGGAAATTGGTGTGCCCTAATGTATTTGTAAATGTAGAATTAGTAAAATTGCTTGCTGATCATTATGATCCAAAACATAAAGCTATATGTGATCCTTCTGGAAAACCACAGATACATGTGTCAAAAGAAGCAATAGGTAAGGTTTTCAAATTGGAAGGGTTTTGCAACGAGGAAATCAATTGTGAGGAGTTGCAGAAGGAATTTTCAAGAATGGATACAATTTACAAGGGTTGGAGGTTACCAATTCATAGGGTCAAATAGGGTAACAAGCCAGAACCTCTGGAAGGATAATGAAGGGCCTCCCTATCATGTAGATTTGTTTGAACCTTATATGGTACACATATTTTCAGTGTGTCAGGTGTTGGGATGGATGCCCGAAATTCATGTCAATGGTGCCAATGATAATTACAGCAGATATCCAGTATCACAACTCCAGGCCATTTGACTATGCTTCATATATTTTTAAGGAGCTTGATTCAGGATTGATGGCTATAAAGAGTGGAGCTTCTATTATTCATCTCAGAAATTATTCATTGTTGATGCACTTAGTGTTATATTTTGGATAGGAGTTAGAGGTATGGCCTCCAGAAATGAGAGTTTCTCAAATTGGTAAGGAGGGTGAAGTATTGCCTATTCAGTTGTGGACTGCTATTTGGGACAGCAGGTTTGCTGGTTCTAGTTTCATTCATTTTGAAGAGCATTTTGTAAAGACATTTTATAAATTGTATCATTATCCTTGTAATTATTCATTGACTGATGAGATCAAAAGATTCCTTCGGCCGAAAGACTTCAATGGGCCAATTGATCATAACTGGGGAGACTGGTATTGTTTGGAGGGAGCTACAGTAATCAGAGTATATGGATTTGAAGATGCCCCTCTCATTCTACCAAGGACAGTTCCAAACAAGGTTGCATATTTGGAAATTGTCAGAAAGATGGATTACTGCAGTGTGATGCATTTCAGCTCTTTTGGGAAGCAGGCTTTTATGCCTAGTACTTTGTGTTTTGGTGATTTCACTGTGTTGGCTAAAGAGGGATATAATTCAATCCTTGATAGATTGTTGCATTATAACATGAAAAGAGGACCAACCAGGAAAAACTTTGACCCTGAAGGATTTATCAATTCATCCAAAGAAAGGATTAACTTTGGAGGGTATCAGCATGTACCCTATCCTTTTGATGATATGATCAGGAATCTGGATGAAGATGAGGCAGAAATGGTAGTTGAAAGGTATAACTGGGGGCTACAGGATATTGAGCTATTGTCTTCTAGAGATGAGGAAACACCAAGAGCTAATGTGCCACAGGGTAAAACAGAAAAGGTATCCAGGATGAGCACTCAGTAGTATGTCTGCCCAGTTAGAGAACAGAGTATTGAAAGTGGCGATGTTGATGCAAGGCACATGGAATATAGATCATTTGTATCTGATGATGAGTTTATACATTCCCCAGAGTTCAAGGAATTCTTGTACAAGCAGAAGGGGAAGGAAATAAGGGAGAATGTTGATGATGTTACTTCAGGAAATGAGGAACAATTGATGGCTCAATTGAGAAAATGTGTGGATGATGAAATGACAAATATGACTCCTGAAGTGGGGAGGAAAATGTTGGAGAGTGTTGGTGTCATGATCTTTCCTGGCCTTGATTTGAACTCTGCATTGGTCTTTGATAGTTTCTTGAAGGGTAGTAATGCTACACATAAGCTTGAAAAGGAAAAGGTGACAGAAGTATATGGAGGATCCAAGTATAATACTGATGAGGGATCATTGATGATATGGGCTTTGTACCCACCCCACAAGAAATCAGTGGTGATTGATACAGAGAAGGTATTTGGCCATGTCATGACTCTAAAAGTTGGAGAAGCTAATCTTGTAGCTACTGTAGATATTGGGGTAAATATTGCAAAGTTGAATAAAGCACAAATTCAGCTATTGATAAAAGAAAGAGAAATGTACAAAGCAAATAATGAAAATTTGTTGAGAGAAAATGATAGACTCAAAGACTTGGTTGGTGTTTCAATGGGGACAACCAAAATGATCACTCAAGGAGAAAGCTCTCAGGAAAAAGATCACTGGGTAGGATCAAGTGCTTATTCTCAGGGAAAGCATGATGTAATTGTAGTGATTCTCAAGAAGAGGCAGGATCATTTGACATCCTGGTTGAATAAATTGTGGGGAAGATACTCTCATACTCTTGCTGCATTGAAGGAGCACACAAGGATGGATGGACGAATCATGGAGAAGTTTCATGAGTTGGCCCAAAGTGATGAGGCTAGTAGTACTGCACTTGAAGCTGTGAATCATAGAATCAATTGCCATCGAAATTTCTATGATGAATTGCAAGGGGATGAACAGGGGTTAATTGGAGCTACCAAGAAAATTGTGATCACATTTTCTAATGACAATGGGGATTTGAAAGAAGCCACCAAGTGGAAAAATGAATGTGAGTCAATGCTGAATGAAATCATGAAGACAACTTCTACAGAGGATACGACATTGGAAGAAGTGATTGAGCAAAATGAGGAAATGGTCAAGATGGAAATCACAATCCGGAATGTTGTTGGAGATGCGGACACATATGAGCGTCGGGATTATTTAAAACACCTCGCTAAGACTCACTTATGGCTAATTAGAGCCCAATTATTCTGTATCTTTTGTTTTGTAATTTGTATTTTCTATTTCCGAAAGGATACGTCCTTTCGTATTCTCAATGTATAAATGTCCATTTTGAAAACAATATGCGGATATAGGTAGAATAGGATAGAGAATAGAAAATACGGTGGAACACCATGTTTCACAGGGGTTGAGACTCTGATGTATGTTTCGAAGCCATGGAGATATCAATGAAAATCATCTGATTTGCTAGTGTATTCTGGTGTCAATTGTTGTGTTGTGCCTATTGAAAGAATTATTTAAGTTGTCTCTAAGATTGATGTTGCTTGGTTATCTAGATCAACATAACATGTTTATGTCTGGTTTATCAGTACGTATTTGTTGTATCTGTGTGATTAGTTGATAGGTTCTTTCAAGGAAGGATTAAATCCTTTTGATTAATCACAGTAATCAAGGAATTTCATTTAGATCAGTAAGAAGAACTTAATAATCACAATCTTGCGTGTTTATACTGGTTATAAACAAAATATGCCAAACAGTTTGAATGAATCCAGAAAGAAGTCAGTTGTTTAAGATTTCATTTGACTCTGTATATTATATAAGGCACTGGTCTCACCGTTTCCACCATTTAGTTTCATTCATACTTTTTACATTTGTTGATTTAGAAAATTAGGGTTTAGTCTTCATTTTAGTATACAATATATACCAAATTTTTTTTATTTTGTCCATTTCAATCTACCATCGTGGAAAAATCATGGCATGAAGAGAAGATCAATAGTCAAGTCTGCTTCATTTGTTATAGGTACACCCGCCTAGGTCTAGCAGCACCTGGAGAGTAGAAGGTTTAATTATTTCAAACCTTGTTCTGTTACCCTAAAACATTGTGAAAGCTTGGCAACCTTTTGTGGTTCAAACCTGCATTTTTGAGAGCTAACAGATCCTATGGAAGAAGATGATCATGCACCAAAAAATATAGTTGAAGATGATGGTACAAATACATTGATTCATGACACATTTAGTGGCAGAGCTGATCATGATGATCGAGATGACTTTGATGATGTTCATGATTTACCTATACTTGAGAAGGAATATGAGCCCCTTTATGAAGGATCCCAAACAACTCTTCTCTTTGGTGTATTCTTTCTAGTGAACTTGAAGGTTATGAATGGTTTATCCAACATAGAAATCTCACGGATGTTAAGGTATGTCATATATGACATCTTTTTTCATCTATTTTAATTGTTGTTAGTTCATCACTAGTAAATAAAAGATGAAATATGTACCATTAATATTATTTATATTAACAAATTAATTTTTGTTGTAGATTTATTGGTGAATTTTTGTTACCACCATCAAAAATTATACCTCACTTACACCGAGATTTATCTGGCATTATGAAAGATATTGGAATGGAGTATCAAGCAATAGATGCATGTCCCAATGATCATATTATATATCGTAAACATGAATTTGCAACAGAATGCCTAGAATGTCATATCAGTAGATTTTAAACAGATCAACTAACAAAAAAGGTGCCTCACAAGGTTCTTTGTTATATTCTCATTATTCCACATATGCAATGACTATTTATGTGCAAAATTTTAGCATAATTTATGGATTACAATGTACGAAATAGAAGTGGAGATGAAATTATTTGAACTCCTGTGGATGGTTCTTCATTTAGGGACATGGAGGAAAAATGGACACACTTTAAAGAAGAACTTTGTAATCTCAAGCTTTCATTGGCAGCGAACAGTGTCAATCCATTTAGAGAGTTGAGATCTATTTACTCAGTGTGGCCTATTTTTGTTATCCACAATAACATTCCTCCATGGATATCAATAAAGAGGGAGCACATAATGTTGTTAATGATTGTTCCAAGTATTTGTTTACATCAATTTTCTTTAACATAGTAGCATCTCATTTGTCTTATTTGTTGCATAATGACTTATATTTTTTTCATTTAATAGTCATGTACATTAATTTATATATATTACAGTAAAATGGTTATAATAATTATGTAATGATTATGTTCATTCAACTAGGTAAGTACCAAGTTAAAGATATGAATGTATATATCGAGTCTCTTATCGACAAGTTATTAAAGTTATGGAATGGCATTGATGAGCCTTAAATATGCTCATAGTTTGAAACTTTTGATACTCTTACTTTTGTTATTAATAGTTGTTTAAACCTATTGATTAAAGACTTTTCGGGTGGTATCCTGTAGCAACGAATTCCATATTCCTGTAGCTTGACAACTTTATTAATTACCTCTTTGACCTCCTGTATGGCTGATGTATGCTTATGATTTTGGATAATGGAATAGGATTAACGTGTGATTAATGAATGGATGTCGTGTCACTTGTGTGTATGCTTTCCTTCGCCTCTGTCACTTATTGCAGGTTGTTGGAGGGAGCAGGAGCTGATCAAGTGCAAAGAATCTCGGCTCTGTTGAAGAAGTTTTTCCAGTAATAACTCTTTGACCGAATCTTTGGGAAGGAGCTTAAACGGTCCTTTGATCTAGGGAGTGTGTAATGCTATATTCTCTCTGGGTCGCGTCAAGCAGATAGACTTTCATTTATGAATATATGTTCTATGGATTCAGAATTTATTTATGATCACAACTCCCTCTATTAGTTAGTTAGTTTCCTTTTTCATTTAAATACCCATTCCTCTTGCATGAGTGAACGATGATGAAACAGTATGTCTTAAAATTAAGTTGAATAAGCAATAGAGTTCTGTGTTAAGTTTTATTTTCAAACAGAGTAATCAATGTATCCTGGTTCTGAGTATGAATAAAATTTGATGAAGGTTTGAGTCAACTTCTTGTGTAATCTAGTTGATGCTTGCTAAGGGGGCCCACTTAGTAAGTATTTTGTAGCAAGTTGTTGTAGTTAACTATTCATTTCATGTTAATTACTAGTTAGAATCTATTTCTATGAATTTCAACACAAACTCAGCCTTGTATTGTTCCTGCAGCATCGGGAATCCATCCCTGTGTCTGTTCCTGCAGCATAAGGCCAGTTCACAGTTTTTCCTTTAATAATAGTTGTTATGATTTATGTTTTAGCCGAGTTGTGTCTGAGTTAAAAAGCTTTGCGTTGCATTTCTTTTAAGCATTTTTTTTCTATAGATGGTGACTGGAAACTAGTTCTTAGTGCACATACCGTGCTACTCCATTTCAAGTATACGTTCCCTGGTTTGACAAAGTAAATGAACGACCATGAGAAGATGTGCACTAAGATGTGACTTTTATATCCTTTTGTGGGTGTGACCAGCCGTCACTATGTATAATGTCTCTAGACCAATAAGACAAAGAAAATTTCAATTCCATGCAATGCTTGTATGGGCAATTCATGATGCCCTAGGGCTAACACATTTTTGTGGTATGTTATAATGTTCAACTACACTTTAATAATATTTAATTTTATGAAGTAGATATTATGCATTTTTTTTAAATAATCTCTTCATTATATATAATTATAAAAATTGACATATTTAATCCAATTATATATGATCTTGTAGGTCTTCAAACAAAGGGAAAATTTGTATGTCCAATTTGTGGTCCAAAGATGAAATCTCGTCATTCAACAATTTTAGGAAAGCAGGTGTTTGATGAGTATAGGCACTTCCTCCATAGAAATCATAAGTATAGAACTACTGAAAAACATCTTTTCAATGTGAAAGAAGAGACTACCTCAAAACCACAAAGAATGATACCTCGCCTATGGAAGTTGGAATATAATAGAATTAATCATCAAGGATATGCATCAGATCAAATTGTTTATCTATCATATATGATATGTTTGGAATTTATATTTTTATATTGTGTTGTGTTTACTCATGTTGTAATTGACAATGATTGTCATTATTAATTTGTTTAACTTATATGTTTCATGAAGGTTGTCAAGGCATTAATGGCCAACTTCCACAGGGACTAAAAAGTTATCACAGACAATTTAGTAGGTTGCCCTACTATGAGTAGCTACAAATTGTGCATTTGTTTGATACAATACATATCAGAAAGATATTAACAGAAATGCTATGGAAAGTATTGGATGGAAGGCATGACAAAAAAAAATTTGTCAAAATTTGTAGTGACATTCAGGAAGCCAATCATGAAATGAAAAATGTCATTCAATTAAATAGTGATGGAGACCAAATTAATATAAGTGCCCTTCCTTGGTTATTAACGGAGCAACAAAGCAATGCTATAAAAGAAGTCATGAAAAATTCGATTTCCCACAGGATTTGTTGCGAACATAAAAAATATAATAACAAAGAAAGGTGAATTTGGGTTAGGGATGAAAATACATGATTGGTATACCTTCATTAAGGTAATTATTCTGGTATATTATATATACTTGTATACTGCATGCACTTTTTAGTGTATTATGTTTACTACTTTTGGAAAAATAATGAAAATATCATTTTATAATTGTTGCAGTACATTCTACCTCTATCTCTCATAGAAAACTTCGACAACAATGCCAAGCAAGTTATATATGATCTTGGAAAATACATGAGGTAAGTAGCAATATTTGTTCAATTCATTTTATAGATCTTATAATTTCCATTTGTTTTACTTGTTATATAATATATTGTATATTTTTGTTAAATATCATTAATATATTTGTGCCTTGAATCACTTGTAGATGGTTGTCATCTAAAGAAATCCATAAAGAAGATATAAATTATTGTAAGAGAAAAATTCCTCTTCTAATGTGTGAAATGCAAAAGTGTCTACCTTTGACATTTTTTAATGCACAAGAACACTACCTCATACACCAAGTTGAGGAGATTGAATTGTGTGGACCTATACACACAAGGTCAATGTCGATGGTTGAGAGACACTTGAAATTTTTGAAGGCTTTGGTTAGACAAAGGGCACATCTTGAGGGTTCTATGGTGGAGGGATATATGGTATACCAAACCATGGTGTACATTAGTGAATATCTTCCTAAGTTTGCAGCAAAGATCCATGTAGATCGCATTTGGGATCCCAACTCCATTAACAAATTTGAAGGGGAGTACCTGATGGGGAAAGGTAGATTGAGGAAAGTGAGAGGTAATTACAAGATGGTCATGGAGATTATTAGAATACATTTTACATATGGTTTTTTATGTATATTGTACTTATTTATTTATTAATATTCAACATACATCAATTATAAATTAAGGTTGTATACCGTGGTAATTAACTAATTATACGTCGTTTGTGAATTTCAATTTTTTTTATACAATTGGTCGAGAGTGGGATGCACTACATTTGTACATCCCAAATAATCTTGATTGGATGAAAATATGGATTGAACGATGTCAACAATCCGGTCACGCATTAACATGGGAAGGTCTGGCTTCATTGGTTAAAGAAGCTCATCGTAACGGAGATTCCAATGTTAGACAAAGGGAAATTGATTTAGCAGATGGTTTAAGAGATAAAAAGGTATGTATAAATATATTAATCACCCATATTATTTAATTATTTTTAATTATATTGATGTATATATATGTTGAGATTTTTTTCTTTGCAAACATTCGGCCAAGAATAAATATGTTTATCAACTGATGATATTGCAATAATTTTTACATGTTTGACATATTGCAGGCGAAACACCACAAGGCTATGTGGTGCAATGGTCGTACATTTTGAATCAAAAATTTGGATGACACAAAGAAAAATTGTGATTCTGGTATAACTGCAGTCTTTCAGGTGACTAATGTTTCATTTAGAAGTCTCATAAAATCGATACTATGGGATTTTGGATGATATACTTGAGTGTGACTTTAAGTCCTTCAAATTAGTTATGTTTGTCGTCCTATGGTACAGGCTACGATTGAATGAAAATGATCCCGAGAGAACTATTATTGAACATGATAATGGATTTACCATGGTTAATACAAGGTCGATCGAGCGAGCTGGAAATGAGCCCTATGGTCTTCCAAGCCAATGTGAGTAGGTATTTTACTCAGAGGTTTTAGGTAAACCAGGTTGGTCATTTTTTGTTAGACATGATCCAAGAAGAAGGATGGTAAATTATAATGTGGTGGAAGAAGAAGATACTGAAGAACTAGAAGATGATGTAGATGATGATCAAGATCAACAGTTAGTTGATGATGTGCTTGGAAGAAGAGTAACTAGACCATGCTGATGTAGGAGTTAATGTTCATGAAGATGATATCTATGTGGATGATGACATTATTGAAACTGATATCAATGACAATGATGATGATATGACCAATCCTTACAATGTCGAATTTGGATTAGATGATACAAACAAAGAGTTGGATGAATAAGAAGATCAATGACATTGAAATGTATGAGTTATGTGATTATATTATCTATTTGATATCAATTTCTTGATAGAATTATATTTGACTTATGTGGTTACATAATTAATTCATGATGTTTTTAATTTTCATGCCATTACATAATTAATTTAATGATGTACTTTTTAATGTTTGAAAGGTCAAAAAATTAAAACATTTCAATAGTGATGTTAACAACCTTGAAATTAGTGTGTTTTATGTTCATTGGTTGAGGTGTAAAGGACTTTAAAAGGCATAAAGTGATCATTGTAATATTTTTTGATGGTTGAGGATTTAAAATGTAAGCTCTTGACATTCAAAAATCTATGTTTTTCTTCAAAATTTCTATATTTTTCTTGTTTTTCAGCATTGTACAGTCACATACAACCATATTTTGATGTGAAATCAATTCCATGTCGTGAAGATATGTGTTAGCTTTGATTTGAATCTGATTTGAGGGCTTAAGGTGTTGATTTGAGTTAGAAAGCTTCACTTCTTTGCATACAGCTCGGTTACCCTATTTTTGAGGGTTTTGTAGTCCAAACATGATATAAAGGGGCTCTTACACTTTTTTTTATTACTGTAGATTGTGTAAGAGGCCCCATGGATATTGTTTTAATTTTAGGATGCATGAATAGGGTGTAGGATGAGAAATAAATAAGGTATAGCTATTGTCCTCAAGGGTTTTGTGAAGAAAAGCATGTGAAATGAGAGGTTCAAGCCTAGGTTTCAACAAAATATGTATGGGAGATCTAATTTTATGAATTTTTATCCATGTACAGACCTAATGGGTTGTGTCTAAACATTGAATATAAATGATATACATACACACACACACATATATGTATGTATGTATGTATGTATGTATATGTATTTGAAAATGGAAATGTAAATGCAATTACTGGATGCTCTCCTAGAACAATAAATGCAACATATCATTAAATGATTCTATATCTATGTATATAAATGTGTATTTCTAAATGCAACTGTAAATGCAAAGAGCATATGGTTTTGTAGTGTTATAGATACAACATATCCATAAATTAATGTAATTGAAATTCTAAAGTCTTCAACACATATAATATGAAATTGATCAAACTACTAAACTACATGAGAAATAAATGAAAATAGTAAATGCATATGTGTGTCTATTTGTAAATGTAAGTGTAAAATAAATAAGAATATTGAAAATTATAAAAGAATACAAGGGGAGACCAGTGCCTTATTGGGTATATGGAGTCTAATGAATATCTACAAATGTGTATTTCAATAATGACAATAATTCAAATTGTCAAGCACAAAAATTGTTTACAACTTGTGTAAAACTACAAGTGAATAATTAACAAACTCTTCTTGAGATATAATGACAATTCTAGTTATGTTATTCTTCTTATTAATCCAACTAACACTTCCCAATTGTTGTTATTGATTAAAAGATTTTAATCCCTACTTGAGAGAACCAAATAACCAGATCACACATATATAGAAAATGTACAATGATAAACTGAGTATAAACTTGTTATATCAATTTAAACAATAGAGAAGCATTAGAATGAAGACAATCAAATAACTGCATAAATTTAACAAATATATGATACCAAAATCTTAATCTGCGACTTAGGTATCTTCATTTACTCCATCAAAATGCATGCATCTGAGTATCTGTATATGAAAGCATTTTGCTAGAAAGTTGTCTACTGAATATCTCCTAATGCCTATATCTATTGCATTACTATGGAACAAATATAAATACACAAAACTTGGAAGGGACATGTCCCTTCATAAATGTTTTATTTTACTTAACTAATTAAAACAAGAGATTCGGCTCTATTTAGCCATAGATGAATATTTGATAAATGATCTAGATAATCCTATCATTCATGAGTATCAACATCTCCTAATGTGTTCATGTCCGATATTTCCACTTTTATCATCCTTTCATTCTACTTGCAACTCTCGTCCAATGTCAAATCCTTCCCTATAGCATTTTCTAGAATTCCCTGTAGCATCAATTCACATTCTTTGATCCACTTGGCTTTCTATTTCAAATTTTCTCCATCCTCAAATAGTGTAAGCAGTCCCATATTTGTAACATCAACCATCCCCTTTGCATCTTCTCATAGTTTCTCATAATTGTCCCTATGTTTCTTTATAATTTGGTTACCCATACCGATGGCCACACTGTTAGGAACATCTCTTTCATTTAATTCTTGGAAATTTTCTTGAATCCTTCCATATTTTCTCTTGAGTTCTTGCCCTATAACATGGTTCTTTGAATATGCTCCCCATAGCTTACTCAACCAAATCATTAAGTTGGCCTTCCTTTTTTCCGATTATTGTAGTGAGTGTATCATATTTACCTTGTGAATATGCAGTTGACTCCTCCCAATGATCTTTTACCTGTGAGTATTCACCATGTGTTATTAATTTAGGAGGTCCCATTATGACTCCTAGCATGTCCTTCAAATGATCATTTTCTCTCATGATCCTTTCATTACTCATTGTGTACATTTCCTTTTCTTTGATCAACATTTGTATTTGGGATTTATTAAGTTTTTCCACATTAATCCCAATGTTTGTAGTCGCCACAGGGTCTACCTATCCAACCTTCAGAGTCATGACATGTCTAAATTATTTCTTAGTATCAATCACCACTGACTTTATATGAGGTGGATACAAAGCCCATATCATGAGTGATCCTTCATCTGAGTTATATTTGGATCCAACATATATTTTTGTCACCCCCTCTGGACTAAGCTTGTGTTTGGTACTATTATCCTTTAAGAAGCTATCAAAGACCAATGCAGAACTCAAATCTAGCGCTGGAAAGATCATAACTCCAGCATCCTCTAACATTTTCCTTTCTTTCTTGGGGGTCATATTAGCCATTTCTTTATCCACAATTAATTTCAAATTATTTAGTAGTTTCTCCTCATTTCTTGGTGTAATATTATCAACGGTCTCCCTTATCTCATTGCCCTTTTGCTTATACAAGAAAGATCTGAATCCAAAATAATTCAAAAATTCATTGTCTACTACAAATGACCTATATGGCATCTATCTGGTGTCTATATCTTGGCTCTCTTCAACACTTGGTTCTCTAGGAGGGTAGTTGTAATCTTGAGTTTTTAATCTGGAAATCCTACTAGGTAGGTCTCATGGCATATCTTCTCCAGATTCCGCATCTCCAAAAAAAGGGAACCCTGTATCTGAGAACCCTTGGTTGTATTCCTCCACCACTCTCTTTGCTTCCTCTGCCTCCAAATTTCTAATCATGTCATCAAACTAATAAGGCACATGATCATATCCTCCAAATTTTATCCTTTGTTTGGCAGAATTGATATATCCCTCTAGATCAAAACATTTTCTTGGTGGACCCTTATTCATATTATATTGCATTAATTTGTCAAGGATCAAATCATATCCTTCCTTTGCAAGCATGGAAAAATCACCAAAGCACAGAGTACTAGGCATAAATTCCTATTTCTAGAATGAACCAAAATTCATGAAACTAGAAAACCCCATTTATCTTACAATTTCTAAATATGCAATCCTATCTGGGACTGTTTTAGGCAAAATGAATGGATAATCCTCAAAACCAAACACCCTTACCATAGTAGCATCTTCCAAGCAATACCAGTCTCCCCAATTGTGATCAATTGGTCCATTAAAGTCCTTAGGTCTGAGGAAGTGTTTTATTTCATCAAACAATGAGTGCACATAAGGATGACTGTAGAATCATATACTAGCTTTACAAAATATTCTTCAAAATATAGGAAACTCGAATTAGCAAACCTACTATCCCAAATGGCAGTCCATAATTGAATGGGTAACAATTTTCCCTCTTTATCAAACTATGAAACCGTCAACTTTTCTGGCCAAATCCCTAACTCTTGTCTGAAGTACAATACTAGATGCATTAAAAGAGAATAATGCTTAAGGTGCAGAATAGGGGATTTATTCTTGATTGCCATCAATGCTAAGTTGAGTCCCTTGGAGATAAATGAATCTTAGTAAAAAAACCTAGAATTATGACATTAAATGTCAGCTACAGTTACCATGGGAACAATGGAAATATACTCAGGAACTTCCATACCCAACACTTGTCCTACCGAGAAATAGGTATATCTCATATAGGGCTCAAATAAGTCCACATGGAATGGAGGCCCATCACCATCGTCAAGTGGGATAGTTTTATCATCTTTTTTAATTCTATGTAAGGGCAACCTCCAACCCTTGTAAGTGGTGTCCATTCTCCAAAACTCATTTTCCAACTCTTCATTCACAATTTTCTCATTACACCACCCTTCCAGCTTAAAAACCTCACTTATTGAAGCCTCTGATATGTATATGAATGGTTTCCCAGATGGCCCACATATGGCCTTAAGTTTTGAGTCATAGTGGGTGGGAAACAATTTTACCAGCTCTATATTGACAAACACATTATGGCAAACCATCTTTCCCAAATTTAGACGCCACAGATTACAAATTGGCTCAAAACGATCTCTTTGGTGAAAGTGGAATCTAAAAAATTCATAGCCTCTTATTGGGGTCCAAATATCTCCTATGTGCTTGCATTTTTCATCCAATTTATCCACTTCTTCCCTCAGTTGCGTGGAGCGCCTAGCTCTGGGCCCAGAGCCAAGAAATTGGTCAATTATATCCTGATTCAGCTTTCGTTCAGCACCCTTTGGCTCAATTCTAGACTCAACTTTTTTCTTCTTACTCTTAGGGTGACTTCTCTCACTTTGTTTTCTACCTTTCAACATCCTTGAGTTGGTGGCTTCCATATTACTTGCTTAAAACTGTAGAAATGAAAAAGTTAAAATGCAGAGGATTTACTAGTTTTGATTGAGGTCTTTCAACTAAAACAACTCTCTGGCCCTTTGTTTGTCTCCTCATTTCCTTCACTACCAATTCGCAATAATGTTCATTTTGCAATGATTTCCTTTCAATTTATGAAATTACCTATGCTCCATGGCACCATTAATATTTTAACTCTAGGAATGAATGTAACAAATTTTTGAATTCCTTACTGTCACATCAAATGAACTAGTCGAAAAGAAACCTTCAAACTTTGGGCAATCTATACATTAGGCCCCAACCAGCGTTCACTGAACACTCTGCTGATCGGGCTAACACTCTACACATCTAACCGATGTTAACATTTATCTTGTATACATCACCAAGAGTCAACCCAACAATGATTTTGGTTCATTTGTTTCTTCATCGATCTGACTTTTAGTATCACTAACACATTTAGTGGTTCCTCTGATGTTATAAATCTCATCAATAACTTTTCTTTTGGTCTTGAATATGTTTCCAAAACTCCTACCGATATCCTCCTGTCAATGTAAATTAGTAGGTTAGGTGAACATTCAAGATTTACATTGATGGCACATGTCTCGCTGATATATTCCTAGTGCTCCTACCGGTGAAAGAAATTATGGTCTCTGATGAGCTCGAAATATGCTCATAATTTGAACATTATGATGTATTTTTAATACCCTTACTCTTATTGCTAATGGTTTTTTTAACTCTTTGATTAAAGACTTTTTATCTAAAATTGGGTAGTATCCTGTAGCAATACATTCCTATATTCCTGCAACTTAATATCTCTATGTGTCTATATTAATTACCTTGTTTGACCTCCCGAATGACTGATATAGTGCATGTGGTTTTTGGATAATGAAATGGATTTAATATGTGATTAATGAATGTGTATCGTGTTATTTTCCACACATGCTTTCTTTCGCTTATGTCACCATGTGCATCGCAGGTTGTTGAAGGGAGCATGAACGAGTCAAAGCGTAGCAAATCTCGGTCCTGCAATAAAGTCCATTTCTAGCACGACATCGAGGAAGATGTTCCAACAAAGACTCTCTGACCTAGTCATTGGGAGAAGATCTAAATGATCATTAATCTAGGAAGAGTGGAATACTAAATTCTCTCTTAATCGTGTTGAACAGATATGCCTTCATTTATGAGAAGTCTATTCCTCGGTTTCAGGATACATTTATGTCCATGTCTTTCTCTATTAGAGCTAGGTAGTTAGTTGCTTTTCTGATATAAATAAGTGTTCCTCTTGCACTAGTGAGCAGCAGGGTGTGTAAGAGTTAGTATTATAATAAGAGACAGTGTTTTGTGTTAGTTTTCTTATAAGCAGAACAATCAATGTATATGGTTCTAAGTTTATAAATAAAAGCTGATGAAGTTTTGAGTTCAATTCTTGCATAAACTAGTTGATGCTTGCTAAGGGGGGCCACTTAGTAAGTATCTGTAGTTAGTTAGTTGTTTATCTCCTATTGATTATAAGTTAGATTTCATTCTTGAAAGTTTCAGTGCAAACTCAATCTTATATTGTTCCTGCAGCATCGAGAATCCATCCCTGTGTGTGTTCCTGCAGCATAAGGTCAGTTCATAGTTTGTTTCTTAGTAATAGTTGTCATGATTTCTGCTTTGATTAAGTTATTCTTAAGTTAAGAAGACTTTGCATTACATTCCTATAGCATAAGTAGAATTCCTTCCACACATTTATTTCTGGTAAATTGTAACTAAAACTAGTTCTTAGTGCACATATAGTGCCGCTCCATTTCAAGTATATGTTCCTTGATTTGACAATGTAAATGAATGACCATAAGAAGATGTTAGTCACCTGCTAGAATGTCCAATTCTCAGGTTAGGATTTTCCATGACTTTTATATCCTTTTGTAGAATCGACCATTTTTGGAGCCGTTGCTGAGGATGGTGTCAAGCTAAGAACCTATCATAGTCATTGTTAGCAGTAGTTTAGTCTGTTATTCAAGAATTTTCAAAATTCCTTCAATTTACCATTCATTCTATTGCATGCATAGAAGAAGAGACGCTCTGGGAAGATTCCTCATTAACCTTCCATTCATTGATAACAATTTTGAACCAGCTTATAATCTATTTGAGGAAGGAGGAGACCAAGATATCAATCTGTTTGCTGAAAACCTGCTTGTTGAATTGCCATTTGATCTAGCTGACGAAGAACTTGAAGAAAATCCATTTGCTTTGATACTCCATCAAGCAACTATGGAATGTAATCCACCTAATCGAACTCCTACTTTTGATTTCCCCATCATTTCTCAGCAAGATAATGATAACCTTAAAAATATTCCTTCTTCATTACTTCCCAAGTTATATGGACTAGTTACAGAGGACCCAAACACTTTCTTGTTTGAATTTGACATCCTTTGTGGCAGCTATGATTACACTTCAGATGCTCACAAGATGAAGTTGTTTCCTACTACTTTGAAGGAGGGCACTCTTAGATGGTTTATGAGTTTGGGAAGGGGTGTTGTTGATAGTTGGGTAGCCACGCAAACAAAATTTCTTGAGAAATACAAGGAATATTGTAAGAGTGGTAGTAAGGGTGATGATATATTCAGAATTCAACAAAATGAGGATGAAAGCTTGGAAGACTATATCTCAAGATTCTTGTTTTCCATGAAAAATAATTCAAACCATACTCTCAATGAAGAATCTCATAAACTACTTTTTCTAAGGGGAATTAGCGACACCTGTATAGATTCCTTGGACCTAATGGGAGGAGATATAACCCAAATTCCTTGGGATGATATCAAGAAAATATGTTGCAACTACTCTCGAGCACTTGTTAAGAAAGGTAGAGGTCATCAAGCCACAATGGGAAAGTCTTCTACTAATGGAGTTTCACGGATGGAGATCACAATTTTTTTTTCTGATTTCAAGCAAGATATCATAAACAACATGGCTACACAATTGGATACTATGCAATGTTGAAAGAAACATGAGGAAGTTCAAGCAATCTTGGCTGAGTTTTGTCCACATTGCAGACAGAAGAAACATGACTACAGATGTAAGATGGTGGCTAACCTAGAGGTTAAGCAGTTACCTACTGATTTTAAGATAGTAGAGGGTGATGATGACCAAGTATTCTTCGTTGCACAAAGACGACCATGGGCTCAAAGACAAGGTATGCCTCAAGACCCTTTGACTTTTGGTAATCCTTATTCTAATTACAATAACCAATGGCAACCTACATATGGCCCATCACCACCTTGGAATACTTCTCAACCACAATGGCCTAACTATCAGAGTCCTTAATGGAAATCTCCTTAAGGAGGTTGGCATCAGCCACAAGGACAATGGACTCCACCCCCAGGTAACTAGCAGCAGAATACTCACTGGAGAGGTCCTCAACAATGGCAAAACCAATCCCCTAGATCCCTACAGCTTCAACATCCACAACCTCCGGCCCTCATGCCACCTCCTGCAACACCTGCAGTAAATACTAGCCCTTCAAAACAAACGCCTATGCTTGCTCAGCCATTGTCAAATCCTAATAATAAGCAGCAGCAACAACAATAGCCTATGTATCTTGCGGAAGCCAATCAGTATCCAACTTATGCCTTGAATATTCATGATATCCATCTCAGGTCTGGAACCACTCTCCCTGCTCCACAGCTGCCTGTAATTATAGAGATTCTAGATTCTGCCTCTGAACAACCTACTGATCCTTCAGAACATATACCTATATCAAATACTCTCTCTAAGGAACCTATCCTGCAGCATCAAGACAAATTGCCTTTTCCTCAAAGATTGCAAATTACTACATCCAAGACTATGGAAGAGCCTACCTTTGATATTTTGGATCAGCTAAAGAATGTACACATTCAAATTCCCCTTTTTCAAGCCATTAAAGATGTCCCAATTTATAGAAAATACATTAAGGAGGCATGTTTAAAGAAACCAAGAAGAAAGAAAAAGGATCCCCAAACTATCCATGTTCTAGGACAGTTGGAAGATATTATGTCAGGGAAGGTAGTCATTCCAAAATATACTGACCCTGAGAGTCCTGTGGTACAAATAAATATTAATGGCCAGATAGTAAAGAATGTTTTGATTGACCTTGGTGCAGCTATCAATGTAATGACCAAGCATACTATGGAGTATTTGAATATCTTAACTATTCATTCTACACCTATCGTCCTATAGCTTGCTGATGGAGTGGTAGAAGATGTCATTGTCATCCTTGAGTCTTGGGAATACCCAGCCGATTTCACCATATTGTCCACTAAGGAAAATTTGTGAGGATATCATATCATCCTAGGTAGACCATGGTTAGCCACAGCTGATGCTTTAATAGGATGTCATTCAGGAGACATGAAAATTTCTAATGGTCAGTCAAGAAATAAATTGGCTTTATACCCACCTACCCAGCCTCAACCAGACTTGTCTCAACCAATTTTTCCAGATTTAGGAGAGGAAACTGAAGAAGTCAATTCATTGGCTCAGCCAATGATGCTGCAAAATAATCCGTTTTCATAGCTTCAAAGTGAGGACGACCTGCTTTTACACATTTTGCAGTCCAACCCTGATCTGGGTAGCCCATTTGTTTTCATCAACAGTGTTTCCTACAGCAATTGAATTCTGAGAGCTTGCCACTTGAATCTCCTATAGTTTATCACAATTTGCTTCCATATGAAATACAAACACCACCTTTATCAATAGCCTCCATGAATGATCTTACCAAGCAAGTAAAAGTGTCTCCAGGCTACTATCTGAAATCAATAATAAGCTACCTCAATCTCAATAAGCTGCCCTAGTCACAATGTTGCAAGAACAACATAAAGCTTTTGCATGGGACTATGTGGTTATGAAGGGAATAGATCCTCAACTCTGTACTCATAGAATCTACATTAAGGAAGATTGTTCACCTGTTAGGCAGCCTCAAAGAAGGATAAACCCAACACTCAGGGAAATAGTTAAAAAGAGCTCCAAAAATTTCTTGATGCTGGTTTTATCTACCCCATTTCAGACAATCAATGGGTATCTCCATTGGTGATTGTTCCTAAAAAAGGAGGAAAATTGAGAGTTTGTGTAGACTACAGGGAGCTGAACACAACAACTAAAAAGGATCACTTTCCACTGCCATTTGTTGACCAAGTGCTAGACTCATTATCTGGTAAAAAGTATTCCTCCTTTTTGGATGGATACAGTGGGTATAATCAAATTAGAATTACCCCTGAGGATCAAGACAAAACAACTTTTACCAGTCCATGGGGCACTTTTGCCTACTATGTCTTACCATTTGGCATGTGTAATGCACTTGCAACATTTCAAAGGGCAGTGATCAGTATTTTTGCTAACATTTCTCATGATTCTATGGAGATCTACATGGATGACTTCACCACTTATGGAGCTACTTATGAAGAAGTATTGGCAAATTTGGAGAAAGTGTTGAAAAGATGTAAGGAGCAAAATTTGTCTTTGAATAGTGAGAAGTGTTTTATGATGATGCAAGAGGGAATTGTTTTAGGCCATCATATCTCTCAAACAAGAATTCAAGTTGATCCTACAAAAATAGAAGTTATTCTAACTTTCCAAACACCTATGAAACAAAAGGATGTTAGAAGCTTCCTAGGACATGTTGGATATTATAGAAGATTTATCAAAGATTTCAGCAAAATAGCCAATCCATTATATGCCTTATTAACTAAGGATTATGAATTTAACTGGACTGAGGCCTGTGACAAATCTTTTTTGTAGCTTAAGAACTTACTTACTTAGGCACCTATTCTTCAAGGACCGAAGTGGAGTTTTCCCTTTCATATACACACAAATGCTTCTGATTATGCCATAGGGGCAGTTTTAGGATAGAAAGAGAATTCCATAAAGCATGCCATATATTTTATTAGCAAAAATTTTCAAGGCCCTGAATTAAACTATACTATCACAAAGAAAGAATTGCTAGCAGTTGTGTATGCCCTAAACAAGTTTCGACATTATGTCACTGGTTACCAAATATTTGTCCAGACAGATCATGTAGCAATAAAGTACCTCATGAATAAGCCTACCATATCCGACAGATTAGCAAGATGGCTTCTATTGTTGCAAGAATTTGATATCACAGTTATTGATAAGCCAGGTCGGGCTAATGTGGTGGTTGATTTCTTGTGAAGACTTCAAACAACTACACCTGCCACCCCTGAGGTAATTGATGATAGCTTTCCCGATGAACATCTATTTTCTATTACTGCTCAAACTCTATGGTATGTAGATATTGCAAATTATTTAGCAGCCAACAAGATCCCAGCCCACTTCTCACCAAAGGAAAGGAAATTGTTGGTAGAGAAAAGTTTTAACTTTTCATGGATTGTAGATTGTTTATTTTACACAGGACCAAACCAAGTCATGAGAAGGTGTATTAGGGAAGAAGAGACCTATGACATTTTGCATGCCTATCATGATGAGCCATATGGTGGGAACTTTTCAGCCAAGAGAACGTCTATGGAAGTGCTTACTATAGGATACTATTGGCCCACACTACACAAAGATGCTGCAGCCTACACAAGAAAATGCGATAGATGTCAACGCATGGGGAGACCAACAAGGTCTGATGAAATGCCCCTATATCCTCAAGTGGTAGTCAGTCCCTTTGACAAGTGGGGCATAGATTTTGTTGGGCATATTGATCCTCTGTCCAATGGGAAATCATACATTTAGGTTTTCACTGATTATGTAACCAAGTGGGTAGAAGTGAAAACAATGACACATGCCCGTGACAATAAAGTTGTTAAGTTCTTGTATGAACATATTTTTACTTGGTTTGGAGTCCCAAGGGAACTTGTTACTGATCAAAGAGCTCAGTTTACATCAAACTTAATCACTGCATTGATGAATGATTACAAAATTAGGAACATAAAGTCTAGCCCCTATCACCCTCAAGCCAATGGTCAGGCAAAGGTTACCAATAGAGAAATTGAGGCAATCCTTGCTAAGACAGTACAATTACACAAGAAGAATTGGAGCAGTCGCCTTCCTGAAGCAGTCTAGGCCTATAAGACAACATGGAAAACAACTACAGGGTTTACTCCTTTTGAGTTACTCTATGGAAAAACTACCATGTTGCCAATAGAGTTTGAGCATAAGATCTTAAGGACTGCTCTACAACTTAACATTGATATTTTAGAAGCCCAACAGGAATGCCTCCTACAGCTGAATGCATTGGATGAGATAAGGAAAGCTGCCCTATAGCATACTGAAGCTATCCAATAGCAAAGAAAAAAATGGCATGACCACCATATCAGAACTAAGCAATTCTCTGCCAGTGATTGGGTGTTGCTCTATGACTCCAGGTACAAGGAAAATCAAGGTAAACTCACCACAAGATGGCTTGGTCCTTATGAAATAGAAAATGTGTTTGATAATGGTTCAGTTCAGTTAGCTACAATAGATCCTATCTTATTCAAGCTACTGGTTAATGGACACCGTCTTAGGTTGTATCATAAGCCAGCATCCAAAGAGGAATTTATGAAATAGTTTGTTTCAGATACGGCCACAGATCCTCCTACAGCAAAAAGTTTTAGCCTTTCTCCTGTAGCATCTCTTTAAAATTCTACGTTGCATGCCCATAATAAAGGTTTCCTTTTTAAGGAAGCCACTTTCTCTTCTTTTCATCCATCACCACCATTCATTCCTTCTTCTTCCACGTGACCCATCCATGTCATCCATTCTACTGTACCACCCTCATTTATGATTTTACTTCCAGCCATCATTTCATGCTGAAGATGTGATCTTTCCCAGCATGTACGAGCACTTATTACAAGGTACACGATATCTTTTATTGTCACATCATTTATTTATTTCATTTATTTATTAATTGCTATGTACATATCAGTCATTATTGTCTGATCTTCACCTATCCTTTCGCACATGTGTGGAAACATGTCAAATTTTTAGTAGGGGGTGGGATAATCCATTTCAAACTTTTTCTTATGCCACTGTCACAATTATTAAGATATTTTTATTTTCTTGTACTTTCCAAATATGACTATGTGTTTCTATCCTAAACAATAATTAATTGCTTGATTTGAGTAGTTTGTAACAATAATTTCATGTAATTATCTTTTGAGTCATTCTTGGAAAAGTAGAGAAAAGTGACGGTAGGACATAAAGAAGCAGGGCAGAAAAAGTTTTTCGAATTTCTAGAAGTTTGAGTTTTAGGAATCTCAGTGAGGATAATTTGTGAATATGGGTGGCTAGTTAGTAAGACATGAGCCTGTAGCACATGAACTCTTGACGCAAAATCCTCAAATGGTTCAAGAATTCAGCAATTGTGGTTGGCTAAATTATTTTCTGAGGTTAGATTCCTTTAATGAGGAAGTTGTAGGTGAGTTTTTGAGAACTCTTTCAGAGGGAGAAGCTACAGTGTGGGGTTTATTAGTATCCTTTATAGAAGAGCGGATTACAGAATTAACTGGGCTTCCGATGGTAGAAGAAAATTTTTCTTCAAATGTCTCTACTAGGGAAAAATTCACAATACTAATAGATGGGCCCTTGGAGGTTTCCAAACAAGGATGCAAACAAGTGTCACTGCCTCCTCCATACTCAGAATATGTTGCCTTCATAATCAGGTACTTGACTTGTGAGGGACATTTTTCCTATTTGCATTCCTATCATTTTAAACTGTTGAGTCATATGAGGCACGGTTTAGCTATCAATGTTCCAAATTTTTTGTTAAACATTTTGAAACAATGTTCCCATGATACCCAGAGGGGTAGGGACAACTCTATTTCCCATCATGCCCTTATTAAATTCTTGATCGAGCATTCCCTGAGGGATGTACCACCCCTTTCTTGGAAAAAAAAAATTCCCATAAGGGTCTACAACTTCTAGAGCCTCCTAGAGCACTCCCTTCGCAGCACAAGAAAAAGAAAAAGAGAGTAGAATCTACAAGTAGGGAAGCAAAGCAAGAATCATCTGCTCTTGTAGCACTTAGTCCTGCAGCCTCCACACCAGAGCCCTCTACCCAAGTATAAACCAAGTCTACTGTTACAAAAGAAAAAGGGAAAATGAATGTAGGAGAGTCAACTAGGGAAAAACAAACCCCAGAATCTGACCCTCATGCTCAAAAGAAAAATCATTCTCCTCCACTCTTTCCTGCACCATCTTCCCCTGTAGCAATTTCTCCTGTAGCAATGCTTGTTGCCTCTGCAGTATCACTATCATCTTCTCCTGCTGAGTCTGAACCCTCTAGGCAGGTTAGAAAGAGGAAGGCCACAAAAGTGTCTTGTGCAGCTGTTACTTTTGAAATATTTCCAAAAAGAGCTTCATCAAGGAAACATCGTAAAGTTACCTCAACCCTAGATCAACCTGAAATTATAGTCATTTCTGAGGAATCTGAAGCGTTCAGTCATGATGTTTCTCAGAATGTATTTGAGAATGTTCCACAAAGTCCATCTGTTATTCCTGGGGAAGTGCAAACTAAGATAGTAGAAGTTGAAGAAGCACAACATGGTAATGGTAATGAAAGAGGGATGCCAAGTCTTGATGACTTGGCTGAAGTGGCTAGGCAAGTTTTAGAAGAAGCACAATCTCTTCCTGCGCAGCAACAGGAATCCATCTTGCAGCAAGAGGAAGAATAGATTGGGTAGTCTGAAGTGTCCAATGAAACTCCATTACCCCTTGAAACTTGTCAGGCATTGGCTGTTTATAAAAGGACATTGTTGATTGAATATTTGGAATATCTTAGGACTACATGGAGGCCTGTTACATTTCAAACTTTGAGTTTCCACCACTTAGCTAAAACTTTAATTCAACAAATTCTTTGGGAGGAAGAAAAGAAGCAATTGAAAAGAGAAATTGAAAGACAAAAACAAGAAATGAAAGAAATGAAAGAGAAAATGGATGAAATGATGAAGGTAACTAGTAAATTTATGGAATGTAGACCACCACCTAGGGTATATGCTACGTGCCTTAAAGAGCAATTTCTTTGGTTTCAATTGATGAGAATTTCAAGAAATTTAGACCCTATCATTCACACAGCTAAGGAATTTTATGATGCATATCAAGTAGCACCCAGCTAGCTAAAAAAATCCTTATGTGAGTTTTATTTGCATGGTTTGATAATTCTTTCTAAAACAGAGTGGAATCCACTTCTCTACATTGGCAACATTCATCTGAGGTCACTCATGTCTTGGGTGGCAAATGAAACTAACTATAGAAGACAATTAGAGGCTTATGAAGAAGCTGAAAGGAATGAACCTATTCCACTGCGACTTGAAAGCTCAGATCCCCACACAATTTTGAGAACTTGGCTTACTATTGCATATGGATTCAATGATAAAACAAAAAGAATGAAAATATTTGATATCAGGAAGCAGGTGTATGATGAGTTCAAAGACCAACCATATCTGTTTTGGAAGCTTTCATCTTCCAAAATTGAAACAAGATGCGAAAAACTAACTATTGGTCTGAGGAAATCTAAGCCTCATAGCCCTCTGAACTTTAAGGCAGCCATCAGAAGGACAAAGAAGTACATGCAGCTTGGTCTCTAGAAGAGGTTTGAGTTATGGTTACCATTAACATTTTGACCTCCAATTTTAATGTGGCCACTTTACCCTTATCGGGCTATAGATGTTAATGAGGATACAGAAAACCGCAGGTATGAGAGATAGAAAATTTTTAGAGGTTTCTATTACAAATTTGGTACTTCATTACAGGGCCATACTACTCCTACTGATTTCAGAGAAACAACTAGGAAAGCTTAATACTAGAGGACCATCATTAGGATAAGTAGGGGGCAAATGATGAGCTCGAAATATGCTCATAATTTGAATATTATGATGTATTTTTAATACCCTTACTCTTATTGCTAATGGTTGTTTTAACTCTTTGATTAAAGACTTTTTATCTAAAATTGGGTAGTATCTTGTAGCAATACATTCCTATATTCCTGCAGCTTAATATCTCTATGTGTCTGTATTAATTACCCTGTTTGACCTCCCGAATGACTGATATAGTGCATGTGGTTTTTGGATTTAATGAAATGGATTTAATATGTGATTAATGAATTTGTATCGTGTTATTTGCCACACATTATTTCTTTCACTTCTGTCGCCATGTGCATCACAGGTTGTTGAAGGGAGCATGAACGAGTCAAAGCGCAACAGATCTTAGTCCTATAGTAAAGTCCATTTCCAGCACAACATCGAGGAAGTTGTTCCAGCAAATACTCTTTGACCGGGTCGTTGGGAGAAGATCTAAATGATCATTAATCTAGGAAGAGTGGAATACAAAATTCTCTCTTAATCGTGTTGAACAGATATGCCTTCATTTATGAGAAGTTTGTTCCTCGGTTTCAGGATACATTTATGTCCATGTCTTTCTCTGTTAGAGTTAGGTAGTTAGTTGATTTTCTGATATAAATAAGTGTTCCTCCTGTGCGAGTGAGCAACAAGGTGTGTAAGAGTTAGCATTATAATAAGAGATAGTGTTTTGTGTTAGTTTTCTTATAAGCAGAACAATCAATGTATATGGTTCTAAGTTTATGAATAAAAGCTGATGAAGTTTTGAGTTCAATTCTTGCATAAACTAGTTGATGCTTGCTAAGGTGGCCACTTAGTAAGTATATGTAGTTAGTTAGGTTTTTATCTCCTATTGATTATAAGTTAGATTTCATTCTTGAAAGTTTCAGCGCAAACTCAGTCTTATATTGTTCCTACAGTATCAGGAATCCATCCCTATGTTTGTTCCTACAGCATAAGGCCAGTTCATAGTTTTTTTCTTAGTAATAGTTGTCATGATTTCTGCTTTGATTAAGTTATCCTTAAGTTAAGAAGACTCTACATTACATTCCTGTAGCATAAGTAAAATTCCTTCAATGCATTTATTTATGGTAAATTGTGACTGAAACTAGTTCTTAGTGCACATACAGTGCCGCTCCATTGTTAGATCTCAGTTGTGTTTATGGTTTGTCCTTGATGACAAAATCTATTTCAATTGGTTCTCTTTGCATATCAGGTGTATTTCACATGATTACAAGCCATTTGATTACATTCTTTGATCTCACATTTTTGAAGGCATTACAGTTATCTTGGTTCTAACATCTCATTTGTGTAATGGTATTGGTTGTTTCTCATTCGGGCTTACACATATCGGCATGAGTATGGCAGGGTCTCCCCGATCCACTTTGAAATGTCTGAGTTGCCTATCGACAAGACATTTCTGATGTTATGTCAATTAAATTTAACATTCTGGCATCTTTCGATGTGACATTGTTCATGGTCTTGGCGACAGAAGAAAATCTTTATTGGCATGAGCCAGAGGTCTTCAGTATAATGTTTTATTGAACATGTTATGTCTCCCCGACCCGCTTTAGAATGAGCATATTGGAAAAGGAAATCATCCTCAGGGTAATGTCATAGCGAGTCTTTCTTGTCTTACTGACTCGTGCTCAAAAGGTTTTATCTATTGTTTCGAGAGGAGTCTCACCGAACAACTCTTTGAGAGAACTTCGGCCAAACTGAGCAGTATCGGGCTGAGGTCTTCATGAAATCATCTTGTCTCACCGATCGGAGGTTGAATGGAAGTCTATCGGAAAAGTGTAATACCATTGGTATGAAGTCACAATGAGATTGCAATGTTACATCGACCGATGGTGGATGGATGTGTATCGGCAAGAGTCAGGGTTCTCGGAATAGGTCTCGGTGAAGTGGTTTTGTCTCGCCAACATCACATCTGGGATTCACTTCAGCCTAACTTATTGTTTTTGGTGTGAAGTCATAGAAAATGCGCTATGTCACACCAACCGCCGGTTGAAAAAAAAAAAACATTGCATATCGGCATGAGTTTTTATTTCGAGAGAATGTCTTAGCGAACACTTTGGTCTTACTGACTAAGTCTTTTGAAGTGCTTTCGGTGAAATTTTGGCATGGTCTCAGTGTATAAAAGTTTTGTTTCGGTATGACAATGCTTTCATTGAGAAGTCTCCCTGATATTGGTATGTTATAGCAATGCACATAAGGAAAAAGGTTTCTATCGGTGAAAGATACTTTTTGTTTCAACGACCAGAAGGATGTTTGATGGCTCTCGGCAAAACATTATGAAGTCTTCAAGAGGTCTCTCCAATCTCGTTTGGTCACAGCGATAGTGAATGAATCTAAAGGGCATCTCGGTGAGAAGTTTCCTCATGTCTCAGCAAAAGAATAATATACTAAGGAAGTCCATTGGCATAGCATGTTGTATTTGTTATGACTTCTCTCGACTCTGATGGATCTTGGTGAAAGTGACAACCAGAAGGTTGTCTGGCAACGTTAAAGTTTCCTTCGGCATAACGTTTCATCGATGGAAATAAAAAGGGTTTAGGGATAACTTTTTGAGCTTATTCTTTTTGACTGGGTATCGAACCCTAGCCTGGCCACTATCATGAGAAAGCTTCATAAATTGTTCATTTCTGTTGATGCTGACTGTAATGGTTCTTACAGAGGTTTATGGAAGGTTTATTTGGAGCATTTCTATCTGGAAGCTCGACAGTGGATAATGGAGCCATGGGAGTTACAGATCTATCTGGTATTTTTATTTATGTGTTTCTTGCTGGTTTATAATCACCATTTTCTTTAACTACTCTCTGCATCTCTATGACAAATGATGCCCTGACTGAGTATTGCCATTCATGCATTAGAGGTTATGATTTTTTGTGGTGGACAGTTGTTCTTTTTATGCAGAAAAATGAACTCATTCATTCAAGATTTGTTGAGAACGGCTCTTAGCTGGGTTGGTTGTTCTACCGTTACTCCTGAAGATAGTTACCTATTTGGCATGTAAATCAAGATGTATATATAGAAGCAGAAAACTTAGTTTTCTGTTCGACTATTGATGTAATTCTGAGATTATCATTCCTTGGCTGTATAAAAAATATATGGATAAAACTCTGCAATTGAATATGTATAATAAGATGCAGAGATTGTGAGTTTCTTCTCTATGAGGTATTTTAGGGATTCAGTTATTGAATCTTTAAGGTATTCTGTAGATGAGAAAATAGAGAGATATGTGCTCAACTGAAAATAGAGAAACCCTTTGAATCATTATTATTGTTCAAAACATAATTTGAGGGGTTGGTACTCCTTGAGATAGATATCTCTAAATGAGGGGTTGGTGCTCCTTGAGGGGTTGCTAAAAAATCAGCCTATAAGGCATTGTGAACAGTTGATTATCAGATTAAGCCAGGAAGGCATTTAGGGAGTGGTTTTTATACCCCAAGAGGGTTTTCCACTTGGAAAAATATTGTGCCTCTTTGTTCTTATGTGTTCTTTCTGTTTTACGATGTTGTTGTTTCTGTTCACTGTTGAGTTATTACTTTTCTCAATTCTGTTTATGAATGATTACATTCAACTCATGAATGTATTAATCAGAGTAATATTGAGAAAGAATCTATGATATGTTTTGAATTTTTTGAAAAATTGGTCAAATATGTTAAGACACTGATTCACCCCCCTCTTAGTGTCATTTTAACTCCAACAATTGGTATCAGAGCTTAGGGTCCTCTGATTGGTTTAATTACCTTGGATTGATCTTGGTCTTGGAGTTTCTTTTTAATGGCACATTCTCAAGAAGGTGCCTTTGTAACTAGAGCTCCGTTATTTGATGGAACAGATTATGTGTTCTGGAGAATAAGAATGGAAGCTTTTCTTGTTTCTTTTGATGTTGATGTTTGGAGCATTGTTTTAGAAGATTACAATGTACCAACCACTATTCCCACTGATGATGCTGAGAAAAAGAAGTATGAAACAAATTCCAGAGCTAAGCATTCCATCTTGTGTGGATTAACTAAAGATGTGTTCATTAAAGTCATGCATTGCAAATCTGCTCATGGTATCTGGGAAAAACTTGAAACTATATATCAAGGGAATGAGAAAGTCAAACTGTCAAGAATCATTACTCTCAAACATCAGTTTGAGGAGTTGAAGATGAAGGATGATGAGAAAGTGGCTGAATATTTCCTAAGAGTTTATGAAGTTGTCAATGGAATGAAAGGTCTAGGTCAAGAGGTTAATGAATTTTATGTGGTCACAAAAGTTGTTAGGTCCTTACCATCTAAATTTGAATCTAAGGTTTCAGCCCTAGAAGAAAAGAAACACTTTGATCAGCTTACCTTAGACAACCTGCAATGAATACTTACTGCCTATGAAATGAGAACTAGCAAAAACAATTCAACAGGAAAAGAAACTGCCTTTAACTCTGAAAAGAAAGAAAAAGTCGATGTCAGTGAATCAGAGTTGTCTGATTCTAAAGAATCTCATTTTGTTAGAAGATTTAAAAAGGGATCAGGAAAATATAAGGGAAAATTTCCCTTTAAATGTTTTAACTGTGGCAAAATAGGTCACTTTCCTGCAAAGTGTCCCTATGATGATCAAATCTATGACAACGAGACAACCGAAATACAACCTAAGAAGAAGGCTTTCAAACCTAAACGAAACTTCAATTTTAAAAAGAAGAAAAGTTTGTTTAGTAAGGATGAATCTGATATTGAGTCTGAAGACTCATCAGCTGATGAAGTTGAAAATTTGTTCATGACTCAAATTACTCAGCAAAATGATTCTAACACCATTGACACTGAAGAAGGTGAAGTAGATCTTGAAAGTGAGCTGAAATGTGCTCTTTAAGAGGTCAGAAAACTCAAAAAAAAGTTCTTACTCAAGATCATAAACCAGATCAAGAATTGATCTCTCTAAAAACTCATCTTGAAGAAGCTAAAAGAGTTGAAGTCTGTCTTAGAGAGACTGTAAGCTGCAAATATCATGAAATTCAAAAACTGGAACAAGAAGTTGTCCTTCTTAGGAAGGAAATTGAAAAATATGAAAGCACTCTAAAACTGAATGAGATGCTCAGCAAACAAAAGGTGTATAAAGATAAATCTGGTGTTGGTTTTGAAAAGGGTGAATGCTCAACTGACAAAGCAAAACAAAACCCCTCTTTTGAAGTCAAAAATTCAGGTTCAAATCTCTCAAAATCTGGTAAGGATCATGCTAATTTTTTTAGAGGTAATAGACCTTCATACAATGTCAATTCTTTTTTCTATCGTTATTGCTTTTTCTGCAACAAATTTGGTCATAAGGTGAGCACTTGTAGGCTTATGAGTTCTAGAATACCTAGGTTTGGTCTTAGACAACACCATGGTTTTGTTAGACAAATCAGATGTTTTAAATGCAATACTTTAGGACATTCTATCAAACAGTGTAGAACTGATCTACAATCTAAACAACAGAAAATTAAAAAGGTTTGGAAACCTAAGACTGTCAACAACATTGAACAAACTATGTTGGTTCAAACTACTTTTCATTCAAAGAAAAAGGACTTATGGGTCCTGGAAAATGGATGTTCTAACCATATGACTGGCGACAAGGACAAGTTCATAAAACTTGAAGATTATGTAGGTGGATATGTTAAGTTTTCTGATAACTCTGGTATTCAAATTAAAGGTAGAGGTTCACTTCTTCTGAATGAAGACACTCTTATCCATAATGTGTACTATGTGGAAGATCTCAAGCACAATCTTCTAAGTGTTAGTCAAATCTGTGATAGTGGTTATCATGTTCTTTTTAATTCGTAGGGATGTGAGATTAAGAACAAGCTTGGAAAGGTTGTTGCAGCTGGAAGGAGGACAAAAGGAAATGTGTACAATCTCCTTGACTCATCTTGCAATGACAATATTCAAGGTATGTGTCTAATGGGCCAAATTGAAGAGAGTTGGTTATGGCATAAAAGATTAGGACACATAAACTTTGAAAATCTGGTTAGAATCAGTAAGAATCAGAATGTTAGAGGTTTACCAATTCTTAGCAAGACAAAAAATTCTATGTGCAAAGAATGCTTAAGTGGTAAACAAACTAAAATCAGCTTCAAGACGAAAGAACATTCTTCTTCAAAACCTTTATAGCTTGTGCATACTGATTTATGTGGACCAACTAGAACAAGGTCTATTAATGGTGAAAAATACTTTATGTTTTTTGTAGATGATTATACTAGAATGGTTTGGGTCACATTTCTTAAGCACAAATCAGAAGCCTTTGAAAGGTTCAAAATCTTTCGTAAAATGGTTGAAAAGGAATCTGATCTAAAACTCAAATGCCTTCGATCAGACAAAGGAGGTGAATTCACCTCTCAAGAGTTTATTGATTACTATGAACAACACGGTATTAAAAGGTAGTATGCTACAACTAAAACACCTCAACAAAATGGGGTAGTTGAACATAAAAATAGAACTATAAAAGAAATGGCTAGAACCATGCTAGATGAAGCTAAGTTGTCTGATATGTATTGGAAAGAAGCTATTCATATAGTTGTATACATCTTGAATAGAGTGCAGCTTAGGGTGAAATCTAAACACACTCCTTATGAACTGTGGTTTGGAAAAACTGCTTCTATCAAATACTTTAAAATTTTTGGAAGTAAGTGTTTTATCAAAAAGGATGATGATAATCTTGGAAGTTTTCAATCCAAAAGTGATGAGGGTATCTTTTTGGGATACTCAACTCACAAAAAAGCTTATAAATGTCTCAACAAAAGGCTTAATAAGATTGTTGAAGTTGTTAATGTAAAATTTGATGAAAGACCACATTTGAATGCTGAATCTTTGCAAAATAATGATGAAGAAGAACTTGAATTTGAAATAATTTCTGAAGTAGCTAGAACAACAAAGTCTATTGCTGAATCAGCAAGCCCTAAAAATGAAAATGAAAGTCCTGAAAAGGTTGCATCAAATGCTCCTTCAAAAACTCTAGCTATATACCACCCCAAAGATCAGATTATTGGGGATAAAAATGCAGGAGTTCAAACTAGAAGAAAGGCCACAGAATCTGATGAAAAGGCACAAATTGATTTTTGTCTAGTTACTCAGTTTAAGCCTAAAATTTTTAAAATTTTTAATGAAGCTCTCACATACTCATGTTGTCTTAATGCTATGTAGGAAGAAATTGATCAGATTGAGAAAAATTAGACTTGGGAGTTAGTCCCAAGACTAGATGACAAGAATGTCATTGGAGGCAAATGGATATACAGAAACAAGGTTAATGAAAATGGTAATGTTATTTGCAACAAAGCAAGATTTTTTCTGTAAAGGCTATGCTCAAGAAGAAGGTATTGATTTTGGTGAAACCTTTGCACCTGTTGCTAGACTAGAATCTATCAGAATATTCTTGGCTTATTATGTTTACAAAAACTTTACTATTTATCAAATGGATGTCAAAACTGCTTTTTTGAATGGCTATTTAGATGAAGAGGTCTATGTTGAACAACCTGGAGGATTTATATGCAAAGATAATCCTTACCATGTTTACAGGTTGAAAAAGGCTCTCTATGGCTTAAAACAAGCACCTAGAGCTTGGTACTCTAGGCTGAAAAGTCACTTAATTTCTAATGGATTTGTTAGAGGAGGTGTAGACAGTAATCTTTATGTTAAAACTAAAGGTTCTGATATTTTGGTTGTTGAAATTTGCGTTGATGATAATATCTTTGGCTGCAGTAATGTCACTTTGAGTAAAAATTTCTCTCAGATTATGGAATCTGAGTTTGAAATGTCAATGTTAGGAGAGTTAAATTTCTTTCTGGGTCTTCAAATCTCTCAATGTGAGAATGGAATATTTCTTTCTCAATCCAAATATGCTAGAGAGATGCTTAAGAAATTTCAGATGGATGAATGCCATCCAATTAGCGCCCCAATGGTTACTGGTTGCAAACTTACTAAGGTTGATGATTCTCTTGATATAAATCAAACGAAATATAGATCAATGATCGATAGTCTCTTATATTTAACTGCCTCTAGACCTAACATTATGCAGGCAGTTTGCACTGTTGCACATTTTTAGGCATCACCTAAAGACTCTCATGTTACTTCTATTAAACGAATCTTTAGATACATTCAGGGCACTCTTGATTATGGTCTTTGGTATCCTAGGAGCAATGATTTCTCTTTGATTGCTTATACTGATGCTGATTGGGCTGGTTGTTTGGATGATAGGAAAAACACCAGTGGTGTTGCATTCTTTCTTGGTGATCGTTTAGTGGCATGGCACAGTAAGAAACAAGTATTTGTTTCTCTCTCTACTACTGAAGCAGAATACATTGCTGCCACTTCATGCTATACTCAAGTTCTGTGGATGCGTCAGACTCTTTCAGATATGGGTATTGATGTTTCTAAACTTGTTTCCATTCTTTGTGATAACACTAGTGCAATAAATATTTTAAAAAATCCTGTTATGCACTCTTGCACGAAACATATTGCTATTAAGTTTCATTTTCTTCGAGAAAAGGTTTTGGCTAATGAAGTCTGCTTACAGTTTGTTGGATCTCAAGATCAAGTGGCTGACATTTTCACTAAGCCCTTAGCAAAAGAGCTATTTGAAAGGCTGAGACTTTGATTGGGAGTTATCTCTCAATCATTACTTCACTGAATCTCCAAGCTACTACTTAGGGGGAGCATGTTATATGTTTTTATTCACTTAAAGCTCTCCTAAAATTTTGGTTGTTGCACTACTACTCTTTTTGTTGTAGTTGTTTCTCATGATATTTTGGTTGGCTTCTCAGTTGTGATTCATGGCAATGCACATTCTTCTCTTCTATTCTTTGTCTTTGAGACAAAAAGGGGGAGAGTCATTTGTGTTTTTCCGTCAAGGACAAAGGGGGAGTTTGTTGGATCTCAGTTGTGTTTATGGTTTGTCCTTGATGAAAAAATCTATTTCAATTGGTTCTCTTTGCATATCAGGTGTATTTCACATGATTACAAGCCATTTGATTACATTCTTTGATCTCACATTTTTGAAGGCATTACAGTTATCTTGGTTCTGACATCTCATTTGTCTAATGGTATTGGTTGTTTCTCATTCGGGCTTACACATATCAGCATGAGTATGGCAGGGTCTCCCAGATCCACTTTGAAATGTCTGAGTTGCCTATCGGCAAGACATTTCTGATGTTATGTCGATTGAATTTAACATTCTGGCAGCTTTCGATGTGACATTGTTCATGGTCTTGGTGACAGAAGAAAATCTTTATCAACATGAGCCAGAGGTCTTCGGTATAATGTTTCATCAAACATGTTATGTCTCCCCGACCCGCTTCAGAATGAGCATATCGACAAAGGAAATCATCCTCAAGGTAATGTCATACCGAGTCTTTCTTGTCTTATCGACTCGTGCTCAAAAGGTTTTATCTATTGTTTCGGGAGGAGTCTCACTGAACAACTCTTTGAGAGAACTTCGGCCAAACTGAGCGGTATCGGACTGAGGTCTTGGTGAAATCATCTTGTCTCACTGATCAAAGGTTGAATGGAAGTCTATCGGAAAAGTGTAATACCATCGGTATGAAGTCACAGTGAGATTGCAATGTTACACTGACCGATGGTGGATGTATGCGCATCAGCAAGAGTCAGGGTTCTTGGAATAGGTCTCGGCAAAGTGGTTTTGTCTCGCCGACATCACATCTAGGATTCACTTCGGCCTGACTTATTGTTTTCAGTGTGAAGTCATAACGAATGCGCTATGTCACACTGACCACTGGTTAAAAAAAAAAACATTGCATATCGGCATGAGTTTTTATTTCGAGAGAATGTCTTAGCGAACATTTTGGTCTTACCGAGTAAGTCTTTTGAAGTGCTTTCGGCAAAAGTTTGGCATGGTCTCAGTGACTCAGTGTATAAAAGTTTTGTTTCGGTATGACAATGCTTTCATCGAGAAGTCTCCTTGATATTGGTATGTTATAGCGATGCACATAAGGAAAAAGGTTTCTGTCAATGAAAGATACTCTTTGTTTCAACGACTAGAAGGATGTTTGATGGCTCTTGACAAAACATTATGATGTCTTCAAGAGGTCTCTCTGATCTTGTTTGGTCAAAGCGATAGTGAATGAATCTAAAGGGCATCTTGGTGAGAAGTTTCCTCATGTCTCAGCGAAATAATAATATACTAAGGAAGTCCATCGGCGTAGCATGTTGTATTCGTTATGACTTCTCCTGACTCTAATGGATCTTGGCAAAAGCGACAACCATAAGGTTGTCTGGCAATGTTAAAGTTGCCTTCGGCATAACGTGTCATTGATGGAAATAAAAAGGGTTTAGGGCTAACTTTTTGAGCTTATTCTTTTTGACTGGGTATCGAACCCTAGCCTAGCCGCCATCATGAGAAAGCTTCATAAACTATTCATTTTTGTTGATGCTAACTGTAACGGTTCTTACAGAGGTTTATGGAAGGTTTATTTGGTGCATTTCTATCTGGAAGCTCGACAGTGGATAATGGAGCCATGGGAGTTACAGATCTGTCTGGTATTTTTATTTATGCATTTCCTGCTAGTTTATAATCACCATTTTCTTTAACTGCTCTCTGCATCTCTATGAAAAATGATGCCCTGACTAAGTATTATCATTCATGCATTAGAGGTTATGATTTTTTGTGGTGGACAGTTGTGCTTTTTATGCAGAAAAATGAACTCATTCGTTACAAATTTGTTGAGAACGACTCTTAGCTGGGTTGGTTGTTCTGCCGTTACTCCTGAAGACAGTTACCTATCTGGCATGTAAATCAAGATGTATATATAGAAGCAGAAAACTTAGTTTTATGTTCGACTTTTGATGTAATTCTAAGATTATCATTCCTTGGCTGTATAAAAAATATATGGATAAAACTCTGCAATTAAATATGTATAATAAGATGTAGAGATTGTGAGTTTCTTCTCTATGAGGTATTTTAGGGATTCAGTTATTGAATCTTTAAGGTATTCTGTAGATGAGAAAACAGAGAGATATTTGCTCAACTGAAAACAGAGAAACCCTCTGAATCATTATTATTCTTCAAAATATAATTTGAGGGGTTGGTACTCCTTGAGATAGATATCTCTAAATGAGGGGTTGGTGCTCCTTGAGTGGGTGCTCAAAAATCAGCCTATAAGGAATTGTGAACAATTGATTATCAGATTAAGCCAGGAAGGCATTTAGGGAGTGGTCTTTATACCCCAGGAGGGTTTTCCACTCAGCAAAATATTGTGCCTCTTTGTTCTTTTGTGTTCTTTTTGTTTTACTATGCTGTTGTTTTTGTTCACTGTTGAGTTATTACTTTTCTCAATTCTATTTATGAATGATTACATTCAACTCATGAATGCACTAATCAGAGTAATATTGAGAAAAAATCTATGATATGTTTTGAAGTTTTTGAAAAATTGGTCAAATTTGTTAAGACATTGATTCACCCCCCCTCTCAGTGTCATTTTAACTCCAACATCCATTTCAAGTATACGTTCCCTAGTTTGACAATGTAAATGAACGACCATAAGAAGATGTTAGTCACCCGTTGAAATGTCCAATTCTTAGGTTAGGATTTTCCATGACTTTTATATCCTTTTGTGGAATTGACCAGTCTCGCTAATGAAATTTCATCGGTGAGACTTAAACGTTCGGGCCAACATATATTTTTCATGCTGAGATGACTTGTCTTGCTGATAGATTCTCTTCATCGATGAGACCATAAGACAATATTCCTGATATGTCTTCTTTAGTAATCCTAGCTTTGAACACGAGCGTAGGTGATCTTCGAATTTACCCACTATCACATCAAATTTTCTATCGCAAAGATAATTCAAAATTTCGGCAATCATTTTATTTAGACTTGACTAACATTCATTAAAAATTCTTTTGGTCGGGGAGACATTATGCTAACATCACATAATCTATCCATTTGATTAGTACAAATGTCACCAAGAGTCACCCCAACAACTATCTTGATTTTCTTGTGTCTTCATGGACAAGACATGGTATATCGCTAAGACATTCAGTAATTTTATCGATGTTATAAGTATCCCCAATGATTATTCCTTTGATCTCAAGTATGTTGCCAAGACTCATGGCGATACAACTCATTTTGCTTTGATCGGTGAGGCAAGATAGGTTTCTTGTCGATGGAACTTCATTGGTCGGACCTATATGCTTGATATGACCTTTTCATTTCACCTCGATGGAACTTGTCTTGCTGACGAATCTTTTTATCGGTGAGACCATGGACTATGTCATCCCGATGTGTATCTTCTTATGTAATACAATGGGTGTGACATTTATGTTCTTTCACCGATATGTTGAAAATAAGAATATAATGATTTATGAATTGGAGAGACCTACACAAATTATTGCCGATATGGGTTATTTGAATACTAGATTTTGGAGGTTTTTCATGATATCAAATGGTCAAGAATGATGTGATCATATGTGACTATGATGGATTATACTCAAGATAAGGTTTTCTGTAGGGAATCAACAAGTGCAAAATCACTATAAAATTTTCAAAATTTTACAATTCCAACATAGGCATAAAATTTTCTTCCCCAAGGTTTTATGGGCATATGACAAGTTTAAAGGCTAGTTGCTTTGTAAAATAGGCCTAATCAGCCTAATCAACACAACCTAGAAAGGGTGATTTTGGTAATTTGGTCCAAAGGACTTGTACTTTCCCTTGAAGTATGATTAATAAATCCAAAATGGGTGTCTAAAACCATCAAGGGTTTCTCTAGTTTTTTGGGAAAGTTTTGAGTTATTGGGAAAAAACTAGGTTTGCACTGTTACAGGGATTCAAGGAGTCAAAGTGTGAAATATGACTTCTGTTGTTTGTCAGTCTTTGAGAGTTGTTTAGATTGTTTAAATTGGTCATTCTAAACTTTTTGGAAGCCTCTTAAAGGTAGGTTGATAGGTTGGTTGAGTTGAGCCTCCCAGGTCTACATTAGGTAGTTGCTATTGCTAAGGCGGATCACTCCTTCTGTGAAGACCATACACTTATGATTGGGTCAAGTGTTATTTCCTTTAGAAAATTCCTATTGCCTTTTTGATAGGTTATGATTTTATTAGATGGGTTATGAATCATTTATTTCAAACAAATATCTTTATGAAAGAAGTATATTGGCGTGAAATTAAATATGATTTGTATTCCAATGTAAAAACTACAAAGAATGGAAACAATTCTTTCAACACATAAACTATTATGTAGTAGTCAATTAAAATGAAAATTTTTACTCTATATTAGTTAGGATACACAACTAAGAAAATGATCTAAATAGTCTAATAATTTGACCATTAGCATATAGCAATTTCTATAGAGTTGTAGATCTCTTCCATTTCAAAAACACAAAACAATATTAGGTAGATAATCAAACATCTTTCATTTCTACATTGACTTATTTATCCTAGAGGAACTAAGTATATAGTATACAAAGAAAACCAACAAACCCACAACTACCCTATTTTGAAGGATTTTAGTTTTCTCCCCTTCCTGATCTCACTAATATTGTCTAATTATTTTAAAGAGACCAAGGGTCATAACACAACTTTATTCAACTCACTAAATAGCTTGGTTAATGAAACTTGACAAAAGAAACAAAACAATTGCTACATTTGGCATTTCACGTTGAATGAAGAGTGGTGACAATAATCTACTTATAGTTTAATAAAACACTATTATAGTTTTACCAACATATACTATTGTATGCTTGCATGGCTTCTTAGTTAATATATGGGGATATAGAGATAGATGGGGAGAGAAAGAGAGAGAGGTATAGATATATGGGAAGAGAAAGAGAGATGGAGATATATGGGAAGAGAAAGGAAGAGAGGTGGAGATAGAGAGTTGATGGATAGGGGGGATAGGGAGGGAGAGATGGTGAGAGATAGAGAGGGGGAGATAAAGAGGGGGAGGGAGAGAAAGGGATATAGATAGGTAGAGGAGGATATATAGAGAAGAGGGGGAGAGAGGGAGAGATAGGTTGAAGAGGAAGAGAGAGAAGAGAGGGAGATAGATAGGTAGAAAAGGGAGAGAAAGAAGAGGGGGAGAGGGAGAGCGATATGTAGAAAGGGAGAGAAGAAGATAGGGGAGTGAGGGAGAGATAGCTCAATATATATAGAGGGAGAGGGAGAGACATATAAAGGGGGTACTATAGAGAGATAAAGGGGGATGGTGAAAGAGATAGAGAGATGGTGATAGAGGTAGAGAAAGATATGGATAGAAAGAGATAGAGAGAGGAGTGAGGAGATAAAAAGAGAAATAGAGATAGAGATATAGAGTAGGAGAGATGGAGGGAGAGATGGAGTGAATGGGAGAGAAATGGGGGAGATGGAGAGATAGCTGAATAGATAGAGGGGGGAAGAGGGAGTGACATAGATAGTGGGAGATATAGAGAGATAGAGAGCAACAAGGAGAAATATATCAATCACCCTCCCTATATCTCTATTTATTCATCCTTATCTCTTTATCTCTCTAACTCTCTCTATCTCTTTGTCTCCCTTTCTATTTGTATATTGCTCATTATCTCCCTCTCTCTCTATATTTTCTTCCTTATATTTATCTTTGTCTCCTTAAGTGTGAAATGGGTACATTGAAGAGGTCCTAAGGGAGAATTATCATATCTTTAATCAAATGGTATGCTACCTTGAGCATAACTCTCCAAGGACACATTCCATAATTGGATTGTTGACATGAAACAACCAATCAAAATTTAGTTTCTCTCTCATGCTCTCTCTCTCTCTCTCTATCCCTATCTATCTAAGTTCATCTCTTTCTCTCATTCTCTATCTTTTTAGTTTCTATCTCTCTTTGTATTAGCTAATAGGCTACATATATTGTGAGATTTGAGCTTGAAACAAATCTCATGCCTAGAAACCACTATTGTGTCATTGGAAAACAAGTTTCAACTACCATTTAATGGTAAACTAACTGTAGAAAAATGGTAAAATCCTCTAAAATATCAGGTAAAAGCCTATATATACTATTATATAATAATAAATATAATTATATTATATAAAATTTAATCTAATATTACTATTATATTAAATATATTTTGTATTATATAAAAATATACTTATTATTAATTATTAATTATAATAATTGTATATGTATTTAATAATTTTGTTAAAGAATATAATATATAATTATAATAAGTCAAAAAATTATATTATTTATTATGTAAAATATAGCTAATATATACTTAACTATATTGTAGAATATTAAAACCTAGCTAAATGGTGCCATAATTTTCAATTTAATTAACATACTCTAAAACCTAACAAAACCAGGTTGTAGCTCATCAATTTGGAGAAGTGAAAGGTCAATACCAGCGCCAAGGAAGAGTTTGGAGTGAAAACAAGGTCAATATCAGCGTCGAGGAAGATTTTGGAGTTAAAACAAGGTCAATACCAACATCGACGAAGAGTTTGGAGGAGTGAAAACAAGGTCAATACCAGCGTCGAGGAAGAGTTTGGAGGAGTGAAAACATGGTCAATACCAGCACCGAGGATGAGGTTGAGGGTACTCAGGGAAAATTGACAACCAAGGGACAATGAGTACTGTAAGTTTGACACCCCCATCCTCTTTAACCTGTAATTTTCATTCCTAGTTTCCAAAGATCTTTTCGTACATTGGCACCCCCATTCTCATAAAAAGGTTTAAGATAAGATAGAAAAAATAAAATAGCTTAGTCTTTCACATTTTTATCGACCAACCTCAAGTCTTAGTAAAACTCCCATAATCTACCCACATCTTGGTTGAGGTCTAGGATTTCATCACACATAGCCTTCATCACATGAGTCTAAAGCAATTGTAGACTTAGCCCAAGTATATGCTAGGCTAAGCTAGATCTAATGAATGGAAATAGAGGCATACAATTCTTCTTTAATTCCTCCACCACAAACATATGCAAGGAAAGGTCTCCTCCCTCCTTGGTAGTGATAACCTCCTCCACACACAACCCTTAAAAATTATGAATATAGGAATATAATCTTTGAAGAACTCAAAGTGGATTCTCTCCTACCTAATACAATTAGTAATTTTATCCTTACAAACATTTATAGTGATTACTAGAGGCACATAGACCAATTCTTCATAATAGAAGAATTTGATCATACTTTTCCAATGATGGAATTATGAGAAAACCTAGGTTAAATGAATAATTCCAAGAAAATTTATTTAAATCATGTCCAACCATATAAGAGAAGACCACTACTATGTGTACTTGGATACCATAGAGAAAGGATCTTTGGGCTCTTTCATCAATCAAGGTATTGTTAAATTTTAGCATCTAAAAGTGACAATGAAGAATCTTTCCTAGGATGGTGACCCTCCCATTATAGCTCTTAGAGTTATTAGAGATATTTTTGTTTCAAATTAGAGATTGGACCATCAAATAGTGTCACCATGACTCTACCAAGATATCCATCAAATTGACAAACCCTGACTTAACAACCACAAATTCACAAGAAAATTGCCCCTGCCAGCCCTAGGGCATTAATTCAATGCCAATTTTCTTGCTTTAACAAAATCCTAAATGAAATGAACCTCTATCATACCATGTTTCACACCAATCCACCGAGTTACAGTTCCAAGATAGTGGGTGGATTGGTGGATGTCATTTCTATTTAGCCCTCAAACCCTTACATAGGCAAAACAGGGCAGTCCCTGTATTTAATTGTTTTCTCCCACAAAATAGTGATTTAGCACTTCAAAAAAAATGCAAATGAAAGGGAAAACATATATTTATCTACACCAATGATCTCAGAGCATTTCAAGCTTGTACGGATCCATACAACACAAAAGAACTTCAAAAAAGAAGTAAAAACACATAAAATTGCTTCAAAAACGTGGTATTTGATATTAAATTTTGGTATCAACAATTGCAATGGGATGGGAATACAATATGATAGAAGTGGGATAATAAATGCATCGTTTGAAGCATCAAACCAATATGCAAAGATGAAAGAAAGTGTTAACCCCTTAAACTGAAATTTTTTCTTTTAACTTTAAGTTTGTTGGGTAGCCAATTCTTTTAAGTTATCAAATCCTACCATCATACATAATCAAAATGTTGTTGTTTCAAATGAGTAAGAGCACTAACTTTCACTATTTGAAGATGTTGAAATCTTGTCATAGAGAACTAGAACATTGATGCAACCACTCATCCTACCTTAAAACATACCAAAAGTCTCCTAGAAATTAGACATAGGAATATTTAAGATGACTTAAACAATTTTTATTGCCAAAGCATAAACTTATGATGACTTAACCAAGCCTAATACACACTCCCTCCCCATTAACCACTTAGACATATGGAAATTAAATGTAAATTTTCTACTATTTTTAGTCATGTAGGTGTCTAATAAACCACTTGGTGGTGTTTCCCTTCAAGTTTATTTACTTGAATGAAGAGCAAAAGTCCTTTGATTACAATTAGAGAATACATTTGAGGCCTTAGTTGTGTAACTGGTGGACCATAGTTACATTTAACACTTGTTACAAAGTTTTGGATTTAAAATGTTAAGTAGATTTGATTTGTGATGGACACATTTGGACGGTAGTAACAATAACTTGCAATCTATCAAGACTTGATTACCTTATAACCTGTCAAATTCTAGCGATGAAATGATAGATTAATCATAATGTCACCTTGGGATCACATCACCATGAAATAACTTCATCCAACATCCTTATGAGTGCAGGTACAACCAAATAGGTATTTTTCAGATCTATCTTCCTCAAGCGAGGGAAATTCAGGAAGAGAAGAGGAAAGCGAGACATGTAGTAGGTCTAAAAGAGGGAGATCAACTAGAGGTCAAAATATTACAAGATTTTATATATGCATGGAATTTTTTCTTGCTGAAGGGGGGTCATGTTCTTATGATGATGAGAGCATAGGTGACATCGAGGTGCCCTTGAGGTACAAACATCTATGGAAATAATGGGTACCCAAGGAACTTCCTCCAATAAAAATTGATTTTTGTGTCAACGAGAGGATATATCGCATAGCACCATCATCATTACATGGTTTGGGCCTATTTTGCATGGACAACATAAAGGTATTTTACAAAAAAGTTACTAAATTGATGGAGTATGTTAGACCTTGTTACAGTTACAAAGATTGGATGAAGTTGGTTTGATATACACTAAGTATGTGTAGGTATGCACTGCCAGCAAATTATATACAGCTAAAAGATAAGGATAAAAATAAAGGAGTGGCTATGTACATTGAAAGAAGGCCAAAAGAATCAGGGAATATTCTAGGGTTTATAAATAGTACACGACCTGGATCAACAAATAAACAACCCAATTGCATATTTAAGGCATGCGAGGGAAACTGTGTATTCGTATGTGCGATAAAATCAATAACTACAGGGGAAGAGTTGCTAATCGATTACAATTTGAATCGCTTAGTTACAAACACAGTTACTATGGGGGTGGTACGTACTATGTACCATTTTACCCAACCTCCAATTAATGATTCCAATATACTATTTTATTCTTATGTTTTTTTTCGTAAGTCTATTGGTTTCATTTCGATAATGGTTTTTATATTTAATTTTTGTCACAGCAGGACATTGATCATATGGGGAAGGCTCTGGCCCAGAGCACAGATCACGATACATCTTTAGGCGCTTCTACCCGACAGGTTTACCTCATTGTAATTGTACAAATTAGATATGGGAAAAATGTTTTATTATTATGTTTTTTTCATAAGTTTATTGGGTTAATTTTGATAATATTTTTAATATTCTTGTTGTTGTCAGCTGATCGGGGAAAGGCACCAGCAATAGGAACCAGCAGTGAGGAGAGCATCCATAGGGAGGTGCAGTCAATATTATGTGATGATGACATCACTTATTCAATAAACCCTCTCGATATGATAAGGAAGACCAAAAAAAAATTCAATGAAGAAATCCTTAAGTTGTTATTCATAGTGCCTCAAATATATGGGATAAGAAAAGGTTAAAATATTAACTGAGAGAGCACAAAACTTGCAAGTAAGATATCATGAGGTCTTTAATTATAACATAAGTTCATTCATGGTTTTATATTTTGTACTTTGTTATGTCATGAACTAAAATATGTGTTGCTTTTACAGGATTTTTTGAGTCCTCATGATGTTGCTAGCCATGATTAGGGTACTACAGGTGCTACCTGAGGAGTAGGGGTTGGTACAAGTGTCCATCCTAATCTTCTTGCACATACATCACATCATCTGACCCCATCATCCGTGCCTATATTATCGTCTGAAATATCGACAACACATACCATGCAAGAATCCGTTAGTGCACCCTCTAGCAACGAACACATGTCAGAACATGCGTCAGGACATGTACTTGGGGATGCAGAGGCCACTAGTACTAGTGATGTTTTAGCAGCATTTCTTGGATCTTCCTACATTACTAGTACGGGAACATTGCAGGTCACATTTGTGGTGACTGAGGATTTCGTTCCCATAAAGATAGAGAAGGTCCCAGGTACTTTAAAATTTTTTAATTATTATTATATATAATCCAATTGAAATTTACTTATTGATCACTCTTTTTAGACTATTGATCTCATGATCATTTTGTAGGAAATGATGTTTTTTATAAACATCTAAGAGATATTACATTGGAACTCTTCAGACCCACCATACGTACACGGTGGAATGCCCAAAATCAAGATTTAAAAGATGAGCACATTAACCGTTTATTTGTGTTGTTCAGTGATAGAACATTCAACCTAACCAAAGTCCTTAAGAAAGTTGGTACCTATCTAAAGTATGTGAGGGACCAATATAGGTCACATTTAGAGAAGAACAAAAAGTACAATCATCCTCCCATGATTCCAAAGAGGGAATGGAAGGACCTAGTGTCATATGGAAAGGAGAAGGATGAAAGAAAAAAAGGAAAGACACCACCAGGCCAAGGAAGGTATGTGATACTATCAACAATGTAATTATATACTGATTAGTCTTTCTTTTAACATAATCTAACGTATTTCAAACTTTTCATAGGCTGCCCGACACATCAAAGGCAATAAAAGCGAGACTAGAAAAACATAGGCAGTATAAACTTGGCTCTGGCGGTTATATTAAATTAGCCGCATGAATTGTAAGTATCAATAAATGAAATATTGCATCCAAATAATAAATTGCAAACAATTTTTGTTTTATCTCACCATAGAAGAAAAATTCATGATCTTACGCAAAAATGTAGGGCTCTAAATTCAACAAAGTTCCCATAGAAGAGGACTTGAAGATTTCCTTCCAGCAAGGCTATGGAGTCGTGGCTGAACACCTAAGATTCTTGACTAGGAAAACACAATCTTCCACTGCATCTGACATGTAGGTAAATAAACTTAATAAATTTTATTTAAAATTGAATACTTGTGCAATCTATTCAGTATTAATTTTCACCATAAAGTAATTATGTGCCTATTTCTTTTAAGCATACAAGCAATGATAATACTGTACATGACATTGGAATGTATTCTAGTGAGGGTGGAGCACAACCTGTAGATGAAGGTCATGGTGTGCATCTTGGTATTGGATGTATTCATATGCTATACAAAACATAATATGGATTAATACAATTAAACATGTTTAATTGCAATTGGTGTATTAATTAATGTAACCTTTCGTGATTCAAATTTAGAGCATGTAGAGCGTGATCAACATGTTGAGGATGATCAAGCTAGAGAAGATCAGGAACATGATGTGGCCCCATCAAGTAAAAAGGACCACTCTAATGTTCTTTTAAACATATTTAATTACAATTGGTGTATTAATTAATGTAACCTTTCGGTTTTCAACTCTAGATCAAGATTTAGAGGATGTTCAACATGTTGAGCATGAAGCTATAAGACAAGATCAGGAACATGATGTGGCCCCATCAGGTAAAGAGAACCACTCTAATGTTCTTTTAATTAATGAAATACTTGTAACAATAATAATAAAACATATCAATTTAACATTCTTTGTTATTGAAGCAGACCCCCCTTGCAACAGTGTCCACGTCGTGAGTACACAACTAGGCGTACATTAAGATCACAAGAAGAGGGTAGAACAACTGAAGGGGAGACAGATGATTTAGAAAAAAATGCTCCACTTCAGCTTTTTTTAGCTTCAAAAAAGAAACAAAAAAAAAGGTGATTGTAATCATATTATGACAACCATATTTTTGATAATATATAAAAACTAAAAGAATGAATGTTATATGTTAATGAATGAATGTGAATATGTTAATGAATGAATGTTATATGTTAATGAATGAATGTTATATGTTATTAATGGATGAATTAATGATTAATGTTATATGATCGGGTATGGGGAATTGAGAGTGATGTGAGGGGGAGAAGGGGCCAAATGAGCTTCCACCATCACGTGGTTGACCTTGTTAAGTAGAGAATATTAAACTATTCTTGAAACAAAGAGAAGCTCAATAAGGTAATGCACTTTTCAATATAAGAAATGCATCATTTGAAGCATCAAACAAATATGCAAAGATGAAAGAAAGTGATAAATTTTCACTATAGTGGTAGAAAAATGATTCTTTATACCCTGATGTCTTCATTTTCCAAGCCAATTTCTCCTGCTTTGCACAACTCTGCCATGTTTTTGGATGTGGTATGACTCCTAGACAAAAAAAATGTACCATTTTATAGCCTTCAATCCAACTATATCCAAGTATCTTTTTAATTCCTCTATCTTTCATCAATCTCTTTACTATTTGAACCTCATACAGATGTTATAGATGAAGAACCCATTATTGTGAAATGTGCCTCCAATTGAGTAAAGTGAATCCATGATCTACATATAATTTGAATTTTTTTCCATTCCAATGTTCTAAGTTTAGTTTGTTTGTATGGCTTTGTATGAATACCACATTGTGTTGTGTGTGGATTTGGTTTCAAAGCTCTGTTTCTTTTGTTTTTAGTGGTGACATATGTCTAAAATTTGACTTTTGTGCATAATAGATTACTAGAAAAATTGATAGCTCCGAAGGGTTTAGAGGCTCGATTGAGATAGATACACGGATATTTGGATCTTGTTGTTGATGGGAGGCTTCCACTTAACCATGAAATTTTGTACCATCTGCAGGTATGCAAAAATTTCTCTACTTACATTCATTTTTGATCACAAATTTTCTAAGTGATATTAATGCTTCAAACTTAAGATTCGTTTCATTGTTATAATGATCAAAATTTTATACTTTGATATACATTCAAGGATTCTCTTGCCCCCTACCCTTTGCTCTCTCCCCCCTCCTTTTAAGTATTTTCTTTGTCATAAAAGATTCACATTTCTGTCTCATTTACAAAAATTTATTTGAAGCTTTAGGAGTGACTAAAAATATGTAAAATATGATGGATTATGTCTAAACAACAACTTTCCATCTTATATCTAATTAAATCCTTAATATTTGATGAGTTTAGAGCTCGAATAATGCTTGTATATGCATGTGTAGCAATAAGGGAGCCTATGTGAAGATTGAAATTTAAAACATCACTTTGGTATTTTTCCTTAGGTAGTGAAATGATATTTTGAGTAATACAAACCTACACACACATTGATATTTTTCAGCATTGCATTGAGGAAATTGTTTTCTCTTATACCTACCCTCGGCTAGACATGGAGGTATATAATATTGGTTTCTGGGTTTTCTCTGTAAGTAGTTAATTTCACAGAGGAAGACTAAAATCTTCTTAATATCCTGTCAAGTGTGAAAGCATATGAATCACTTGTTGAAGGCACCATTTTGTATTAATCCAAAAACTGGTTTGTTATTTTTTTATGTTTCTTGTATGTGTTTTTTTTAGGCTCTAGAGATGTAGCTCAGCTCTTTCCTTTGCACTTTTCATCTATTTTGATGATTACAGTAGTTTGTCCTCATAATTTTTTATGTAGATTTGTTTGTAACCTTATTTTCTACCAATCAATTTGCAAACCAGTCACATATTAAGGACTATTTCACTAACTTGTAGTCATCCATTACTTCATATGTTGCAGGTTGTGTCTATGTGCCAATAAATCCTGATGATTGTGAGAACTTTAATCCTACAAGTGTACCCACTCTTTCTCAAGTAAAAGTCTTACCTTATTTTATAGTACTTTAAATGGTTAATTGAAGGTGCTTCTTTAGATCTGAGATCATTAACCCGGATTAAAATATGGTACTAGATGGGTAGTATAATAATAAAACTGAGGTCCATTGAACACAAATTACGTAATTTACTGGACTATGAATAGTGTTACAATTATAATTATTTCTCCTTTACCTACCTCTCCATTAATGAAAAAGATAGCAGATATTGGAAGTTCATTACATGTCTCATGTATGTGTTAGTATTTTAATTTTTTTTAAGTTTTTCAAGAGCTTGATTAGGTCAAGAATATGTTCTACAAGCTCTGTTCTCTTGACACTGCTCAACATTTTCCCTACACATTTTTTCTTCAATCCAAATGTTTCTTAACTCCTTCCCTTGTTAGGCATTGGTTGTTCTCAAGTGTAATGTTTTTTCTATGCAACTTGTAGTCTATATGTATGATCAATTATCTCTTATGAAGCATGGATAACCTTTCATGGAATTTTTGTTGTGATTAGACAATTGTTATTCTGAAAATAATCATTTAATTTGTATGGAAGTAAGTCTTTTTCATATTATTTGACTTGGTATTGTATACTTGTCTATGCAAGTAAAATGGAATGAGCAATGACAATTGGTCTCAAATTCAAATCTGAATATAAGTACATTATACAAGAAGATGGTATCTATTCTATGATTTCAAGAACTCCAAAATAAGAAAATTAATAGGTTCCATCTATTTACTTTCTCTTAGACACTTGTTTTATCAACAAGACCCTCAGAATGTCTTGCTGATAAGCACCAGTGTTCAAAACTCTTGAAGAGGTAAGATCGGTGTGACATTGGATTTGTCTTGCCGACAAAAGTCATCAGCAAGACATGGACTATAGGAGTGATTTTTATATCCTATGTTGATGATTGATATCTCACCGATGGATTGGCTTCAGTGGTCATCACCAAGAGTCTTCACAATGACATGGTGTAGGTCTATTTAAAGTCTCAATCTGTACATTTCAATGAATATTTTTTTAAAAAAAATTGCATTGTTTCATCTAAATTTTGACGAAGGCAACCGAAAAATCACCTAAAAGGTTTGATGAAGTTGTTATAGTTGTGACAAAAAAAAATTTGTAAATACTTCCCCATTACATTGAAATTGCGACGAACTTCTGGTGTTGTTTCAACACTTTGGAAGAAGTATTCCAATTGTGTTTTGGTTATATTTCGTCGGTGGATAGATGAAGTTTTCATCAATATTCTGATGAACAATAGAGCCATTTTTTGTGCCAATAACCGACAAATCTAGTTCGTTGTTTTGACATTTAAATATTGGTTGGGAAATTGACAAAAAACTGGCAACAAAAATTATTTGGGTGGTTCGTCAGTAATCTGACAAAAGTTTGTCAAAATACTGATGAAATTTTGTCAGAAAAAGGAGTCAAATACAATAGTGCCTAAACCCTCAACCCCTATACCCTCTACCCTATACATTGAACCCTCAACCCTAATCCCTCAACCCTATACCCTCAACCCTCAACCCTTAAATCTTAAACCCTCTACCCTCTACCCTTAACCCAATACCCTCTACCCTCAACCCTAATCCCTCAACCCTATACCCTAAACCCTTAAACCCAAGTAAACTCTCTATCCTAATCCCTCAACCCTAATTGCTCATTCCTTAAACTTTCAATACTCTACCCTCTACCCTATACATTAAACCCTCAATTCTCAACCCTTAAACCCTAAACCATCAACCCCTATACCCTCTACCATATACCCTCAAACCTATATCGTAAACCCTCTACATCAACCTAAACCCTCAACCTAAACCCTTAAACCTTCCTACCCTCTACCATACCCTAATCCCTCAGCCCTATACCCTCAACCCAATACCGCAAACCATTAACCCCTATAGGTCCTCAATCTGCCCTCAATTTCAACCTCTACCTATACATTTGGATCCTCAGCTTCCCTCATCCTCTATCCCTCCCTCCTCTTCTCTCCTCTCTATCATTTCTCACCTCCATCTCTCCCTCCCTCACATTCCTCCCCTTTTCTACCTAATCCCTCAATCCTTATACACTTGTCTTAGGCCATGAGCACTCAGCCCTTAACACTAAACCATCAGCCTTAACTCTAACCCCTTACACCCTCTACCTTTTATATCAGCGCTGTTGCCTGAGCCATCGGCCCCTAAATCCTCTGACTGTCAAGAGCCTTGGTCCAGTCAGCCTTAAGCGCACACCTCAACCCTTGATCCCTCACCCTCAGTCTCTAAACCTCAGCTATCGGCCTTAATCCATCGGCCTAATCCCTCAGCCGCCAGCCCCTTAGGCCTGTCCTCGGCCTCTGCCTCTACAATATACATTAAACCCTAAACCCTCAATTCTCAACTATCTAACATATACATTGGATCCTCAACCATAATCCCTCAACCATATACCCTAAAACCTATATACTCAACCCTACACCCTCAAACCTCAACCCTAAACCTCATCCCTCAACTCTTATACCATTAAACCCTCAACCCTTAACCACTCAACCCTTAAATGCTTAAACCATCAACCCTCTACCATATACATTATAACCTCTACCCTATACATTGGAACCTCAACTCTAATCCATCAACCCTATAACTTCAACCCCTATCCCTCTCTCTCCCTCCCTCTCTCCTACCCTCTCTAATTATCTCTATCTAATATCTCCCTCTTTCTACATACCTCTCACTCAATCAATCCCTACCACTCTCTCTCTCTCACTCCATCTATCTCTCTCTCTCTCTATCTCCCTCCCACTCCCTCTCCATCACTCCATCTCTCTCCCTATCTTTTAGGTCTCTCCCTCCCACCCCTCTCTCTCAGGTCTCTCTCTCTAGCACCCTACCTAGGTAACTCTCTCTCTCTCTCTCTCTCTCTCTCTCTCTCTCTCTCTCTCTCTCTCTCTCTCTCTCTCTCTCTACCTTCCTAGATAATTCTCTCCTCCACCCCTCTCTCCACACTTACCTCTCTCTCTCTCTCTCAAGTCACTCCTCCCATACCTCTCCCTCTCGGGTCTCTCTCTTACACTCCTCTCTCTCTCACTCCCTCTCTCTCCCCTCCCTCTCTCTTTCACTCCCCTCTCTCTACCTATCTCAAGTCTCTCCCTCTCATCCCCCCTCACTCTCAGTCTCTCGAGTCTCTCCCTCCCTCTCTCCCTCCCACCCTACCTAGAAAACTCTCTCTCTTAAAATTATCTCTCCCAAAGACATACATACATACATACATACAAACATACATACATACTTACATACATACAATCATACGTACATACAATCTTACATATATACAAGCATACATGTACATATGTACATACAATCTTACATACATACATATATATAGGAATATAGGAATACAGGAATACATACATACATGCATACATACACCGATACATACATACAAACATACATACATACATACATACATGTCATACAAGCATACATACATACAAACATACAAATATATATACATGCATTCAATAGAGTAGCATTTAACACAAAGCAAGACATAATGTGAGTGCATTATAATGCACTCACACTATTTCTTGCTTTGGGAATCCCCAAGCCTTGGGCTTGGTATTTGCCTTGGAATACCAACTCAAAGGTTTGGAGTGTCTTCCCAATGTCCAAAGATGTGGTTTTGCAAATTTTACAATATTTCACATAATCACATTTGTGCTAAGCATTTGGTTTGCACGTGTTTCAATGTCAAACAAATCAAACACTTGGGTAATGTTACACTCTCTCTTAGCTATCTAACAATGTAATTTTTTTCACATTTTGACAATGTTAAGCCTTTGATCTATAATTTATTTTGTTTGTGTGTCTACTTTTTTGGAAAAAACTAGTGTTTGGTGTCTTTTTCGTTATAAATTAATTGTTCATCGAAATTTCAAATAAATTACATTTTTAGAAACTAGACTCCATCCTACACATTTTTTAAAAAATATTTTCAATTAGTTTCCAAAATTTATAGGGGTAGAACAACCAAAATTCTATTTTTCAAGAAGTGTCCACTTTGAAAATTAGTAAAAATCAAATATTCATTAAAAAAATTATTAGAAAATTCAAGCATAAATTACATACTATTAGCTAATTCTCACTGAAGTGATTTTAAAATTCTAAAAGAAAGTTAACCATTTGAGGGAGCCATAAAAGTTTCCATGTTATGTTTTTTTGACAAAAACAACACCAATTTTTGTGGTCCCTTCCTTTGAACCCCTTAATCTCAACGATTCAAAAAATAAATAGTAGTTTAGAAAGTAGACTCAGAGCACTACAATCCTTGTTTTTGTTGCATCTCAAAATTTTGAGTGTAACTATCTTCAATTTCATGTCCAAGGTCAGTATTTCCTAATTTTAGAAAAAAAGTGGCCACTTAAGCCCCCTTTTTGCCCCCCCATCTTTTTGCACTTAACCATTTCATAATGAAGTATGTGGTAGAAAATTCTCTTCTTGAACCATGAAAACCTTTAAGATCTTGAGGCATTATTATTATTGGTTTGGGATGTTTGAATATGTATATTATTGGGTGGTGAATTGTGAGAAATGCAAGAAATTTACTGGAAGGCCTTAGTTAGCAACACTACCCTTGCAACTAGTGGTAATAGAAGAACCATTTCAACAATGGAGTTTAGATTTCATTGGTCCTATAAGTCCCTAATCTAGTGTTGGGCACACATACATCCTTAATACCACAAATTACTTCATCAAGTGAGTAGAAGCCATTCTAGTGAAGCGAACAACTTTAGAAGAGGTCTGCAATTTTATAAAGGAGAATATTTTGGTGAGATTTGGGGTACCTCAAAAGTTAGTAATGGATAACACCACTAGTTTCTCATCTAGTGAGATATTTTTCTTTTGCTACGAATATGGAATCACCTTGTATCATTCTATAGACTATTATCCTAAGGGAAATGGACAAGTAGAGTCAAGTAAAAAAAAAAGTAGTCAATACCATGAAGAAACTTGTTGATGAGTGTTGGAAAAACAAGGAAAAACAACTTGTGGGGGGGGTGAATCAGTTGTCACAGATTTATCAAACTTTTCAACCTTAGCTTCACTTATTCTCAGATTTGATGAATTAGAAATTAACCACAAACAATCAGCACATTAGAGACATAGAGAACACCAAGATTTTTATGTGGAAAAAACTATTAGGAGAAAAACCATAGTGGATGTTAGTCCATAGTATTATACCTTGTTAAAAGTATAAAAGAATATTATGGGGAATGCACTTGCATTCAGGCACACTTCCTAGAGCTCATTGCTCAATTAAAAAGCAAGGCTCACTACCTTACCGATAGATGGATTAGATCTAAGGGGTATTGAACTAAAAGAATAGCTTCTCCACAAAGCTTGATTACAGTTCCAGTTTAAGCACAAAAAACTTCTTCTTCACACTTCACACAAACTCCTCCACACTCTTCTTTGCAATTGAATGATATGATCAATATTCACACACTTTCATTCACCTTCACACACACACACACACTCTTACATATTTTACTTCATACAAACAAAATTCCTTATATATCCGCAACACGGATTTACATCAACAACTATCTCGGCTACAAAGAAAGAAGACATATACATGACGTCAGTATGAATTACAAATCAAATTACAATGTGAATCAAACTCAGTCGGCTAATATTGATTTATGGCCCAAATTAACATCCTCGAGCATGCTAACCATTCAAATTGTGATTTTCAAGTATCTGCAACACATTACATTCACCATGTTGACCAAGAGTAGGAAAACCAAACATGCAAAAGAGAAAATCATCAACCACGAACACCTCGATCAACACGGACATGCCACAAAGATAGGGAATGATCTAGAAGCATCTAAAACCATTAAAAACCATCAGAGAAAAATCCGCAACAACTAACATTGCAAGAATCACACCAACTTTACTCAGGAACTCTGTCGAAACACAACAGTTCAAAGCTTCATCAAAGCTTCATGTGGACCACTAAGACTTCCAATGGATATACTAGATATACTCAGCATTAAACCCTTTAGACCGCAATGACTGAACATCAACATAGAGATCAAAGCTCCTTCATGACCTTCACTGATACATTGGCAACTTGCAACACCTCTTTTAACAATTTCTCAATATCCTCGACATATGCAGCATCTGAAGTATAAAAGGCTAATAGTGTTGACATCAGTGACAACCACATATTAGAAACACAGCCACAACATCCAACAATCTCCCCCTTTGGCATTGATGGCAACACAGAATGTGGAAAACACCATCAATATAACTCCCCATTAGCACTTACTCCCCCTTATATTTTTACTCTACTTTTCCACAAGACTTCTCCTCCTGTTGATTTCCACATGCTCTTCTCCTCTTCCCATTTTGTTTTCCTCATTTATTTTTTTCACATGCTCCTCTCCCCCTTTGACATCAATGGAAAAGATAAGCAATATCTTTCCATATGCATGCTATGAACCACATATCTACACTTCTGACTACTCCCTATGAGTAGCAGCCATGGAAACATCAATCTAGATCAAAATATAGCTATGATACACACGCATTGATGCATAAAAATGCATCTCTAGTTATTATTAGGAGGGGTGATTACCCCTATCAACCCTCTAAGGTACTCAAAAGTATCTTTCAGCAATGGATTGGTGAAAATATCAACAATCTACTCTTTTTTAGGTACGTACTCTAATCTGACTTCTTTCTCACTCACTTTCTCCCTAAAGAAGTGAAACTTTATTGATATATGTTTGGTCTTGGAGTGAAGCACCAGATTCTTTGATATATTGATTGCACTTGACTTATCATAGTATATGACAATAGGCTCATCATATTCTACACCAATGTCCCTTAGCGTCTATTTCATCCATATTACTTGAGTACAGTTGTTTGTAGCAACAATATATTCAGCTTCAGTGGTAGACAGAGAGATGGAATTCTACTTTTTACTTAACCAAGATACCAGCTTCTTCCCTAGGAAGAAGGCACCACCACTAGTACCTTTCTTGTCATCTACATCTCTAGCCCAATCCACATCAGTGTATGAACACAAAGTGAGATCATCATTTTTAGGATACCAAAGCCCAAAATTAAATGTTCCTTTCAGATATTTGAAGATCCTCTTAACAACAGTCACATGAGATTCTTTTGGATTAGCCTGAAATCTAGCAACCATACATACTACATTCATAATGTCTGGTTTGGTCTATGTCAAGTAAAGTAATCCACCAATCATTGACCTTTATCTTGTTTTATTTTCCTTGGGAGAATCATCATTATGTGTCAACTTGCATCTAGTTATCATGGGGGTGCCAATAGGCTTTGAATCTTCCATTCCAAACTTCTTCAACAACTCTTTCACATATTTGGACTGTGATATGAAAATACCATCATCTAACTGAGTGACTTGCAAACCCAAAAAGAACTTCATCTCTCCAATCATACTCATCTCAAATTCACTTTTCATTTCCTCAGCAAACTTCATACATAGATCATTATTAACTCCAAAGATAATGTCATCAACAAAAACTTCAATAATCAATTCTTTATCATTATCTAACTTAAAGTACAAGTTGTTTTCAGTAGTACCTTTATTGAATCCAAGCTTTAGTAGGTACTTATCCAGTCTTGCATACCAAGCTCTAGGAGCTTGCTTGAGTCCATAGAGAGCTTTCTTCAGTCTAAAAACCATATCTTTCTCATCAATTAGTTGAAATCCATTTGGATGCTCAACATATACCTCTTCCTCCAACTCACCATTCAGAAAGGTTGACTTCACATCCATTTGATAGACTTTGTAGTTCCTATATGCAGCATAAGCAAGAAATAATCTCACAGCTTCTATTCTGGCAACAAGGGCAAACATTTCCTCAAAATCAATACCTTCCATTTGTGAATACCCTTTGTAGGCCAATCTTACTTTATTCCAAACCACTTCTCCTTGTTCATTCAGTTTGTTCAGGAACACCCACTTAGTACCAATCACATTCTTATCTTTAGGTCTAGGGACCAGAATCCATGTATCATTCTTTTCAATCTACATCAATGCTTCCTTCATAGCCTCCATCCAATGTACATCATTATAGGATTGACATTCTTTGGTTCAATTTGAGAAATTAGACAATGCTCATCTACAATTCTCCTTCTAGTCTATACACCTTTACTCTTATCTCCTATAATTTGATCTTCTGAGTGATTCACCCTTACATACCTTGGAATTTTAGGATTTTTCTGTACTTCGGGTTCTTCTACTCTTTCTTTTGTACTTCCACTTGTCTCTCCCTCTTGAAATTATTGATCTATCGAAACAATCTAGACTTGGTTCTGTATTTGAACACTCTTCCCTTTGTTTGTACTCTCCTGCTGCTACTCAAAGTCATATCTATAATATCTGAATGATCTAGCAGGGTCCTCATCAACTCTGACATTTTCACTTTCCACCATCTTCCTCAGTCTTTTGTTATAACACCGGTAAGCTTTGTTCTTTGTAGAGTAACCTAGAAAGATTCCTTCATCTCTTCTTGCATCAAATTTTCCTATATCCTCATCTCTCTTAATGTAACACTTGCTTCCAAAAATATTGAAATATTTCATAGTAGGATTATGACCACACCAAAGCTCATAAGGAGTCTTACTAGAATTACTGTTGACATTTACCCAGTTCAAAGTATACACAACAGTGCTTACTACTTCTCTCCAGTAGATGTGAGGCACATTTCCTTCAAACATCATTGTTCTAGAAGCATCCAATATTATTATGTTCTTTCTCTCAGCAATTCCATTATGTTGAGGGGTTCGGGGAGTAGATAACTCTCTTTTAATTCCATGCTCTTCACAGAAAGTATTTAACTCTTAGGATTTGAATTCACCTCCTCTATCTAAACTTAAGCATTTTATCTTTAGACCTGTCTCATTTTCTACCAAAGCTTTGAAACTTTTGAACTTTTCTAAAGCTTCATATTTTTCTCTTAGAAAAGCTACCCATATCATCCTAGAATAGTCATCAATAAGCAACATAAAATACATATCTCCTTGTACACTTCTCACTCTAGAGGGACCACATAGATTTGTATGTACATGCTCCAATACAACATTTGTATGATGTTATTTTCTCTAGAAGGAGAATCTTGTCTGTTTAACCATCTGACACTCCTTGCATATTGAGTTAGTAGGATTCAATAACTTAGGTAAATCTATAACTGCTTGAGTGGAACTAACTTTGACAATGTTATCAAAATTCACATGACATAACCTTCTATGCCATAAACAACTCTCATCTATCTAAGAAATCAAACAACTTTCATTAGCAACACTCAAGTGAAAGATGTTACCTTTTTCCTGTGTACCTAATGCAATTTCATTTCTAGAACTTCCAATTATCTTGAATTTTCCATTCTTGAATTGAATATCATAACCCTTGTTCACCATCTATCCAACACTCAACAAGTTATGCTTCAATCCTTCAACATACAAAACATTATCAGTGATATGCTTACCACCAAGACAAATAGACCCTTTGCCATGAATCACACATGCATTATTATCTCCAAATCTTACAACTCCACCATCATATTTCTCCAGGTTCACAAATTTTCTTTTATCTCCAGTCATATGGTGTGAGCATCCACTATCAATAACCCATTCATCTTTTTCTTCAATTCAGGCTGCAAGAGCTTTCTCATCATTTGCAGATTCAATGGCTTCTTGACCATTTTCCTTAATGGCAATGAACACCCAGTCATCCTCATTCCCATCATACTCTTCATCTATTTCATTTATTCAGCAAAATAGCACTTCTTTTGAAATTTAGGTTTGTTAGGCTTAGACCTTGGAACTCTGTCAAGACACCTCGAAGAAAAATGACCAATTTTATTGCATGAAAAACATATAAAGGGAAACTTCCCTTTGTACTTACCTTGTCCTCTGCCTTCTCTCTTTACAATCAGTGCATCCAACTCTTCTACTTCTCTTTCTTCACCTTTAAGTTGTTTCATCTCTTCCTCATATTTGAATGTCTTCCTTGAACTCTCTCCCGGATCATATCTTTGATTGTTTCTACCAAATACAAAGGCCTTAAATGTAGATTCAGTCTTAGGCACAAAATCACCAAATTCACTCAACTCAAAGCCAACAAGTTTTCAAATCAACATGTCCCTTGTAACATTTGTCACTATTCTTAGCTCCTCAATGGCATGAGCTTTTGATTTGTATGAAGCAGGAAATGATCCAAGCACTTTCGCTACAATTTCTTGTTCATCCAGGGTACCACCGTCACATCTAATACCCATCACTAGTTCATTGACTCTTTGCATAAAGGAAGATATGTTTTCATCCTCACCCATCTTCAAAGTTTCATATTTCCCTTTTAAACTTTGTAGCTTAGCGACCTTCACAAGAGCATCTCCTTCATGCAATGTCTCCAGCTTCTTCCATATTTCATGAGTTGTCTTCAATTCCATTACATTAGTCATTTCTGAATTTTTCAAAGCACTCAATATAGCTTCCTTAGCCCGGATATTATAATTTTCTTCTTTAATCTTAGTTGCAATAGAGGGGCTATTCGCAAGAATAACATATGCATCCTTAGTAATGTTCTAGAAGGGTTCTCCAATGCACCTCAAATGACATTCCATCCTTGCCTTCCACAAAGAGTAGTTGGTTCCATCAAATATGGGACTGTCCTTCTTGTAAGATGTCATCTCGGATCACCTCAAGCTTTTAAACTTCTTTAGAGGCACTAGCTCTGATACCAATTGTTGGAAAAACAAGGACAGACAACTAAGAGGGGGGGTGAATCAGTTGTCACAAATTTATCAAACTTTTTAGCCTTAACTTAACTTACTCTCAAATTTGATGAATTAGCAATTAACCACAAATAATCTGCACATCAGAGACACAGAGAACACCAAATATTTTTACGTGGAAAACCCTTTTAGGGGAAAAACTATGGTGGATGTTAGTCCATAGTATTATACCCTATTAAAAGTATAATAAGAATATTATGGGGAATGCACTTGCATTCAGGCACACTACCTAGAGCTCACTGCTCAATTACAAAGGAAGGATCACTGCCTTACAAATAGATGGATTAGATCTGTAGGATATTGAACTAAAAGAATAACTTCTCCACAAAGCTTGATTACAGTTCCAGTTTAAGCATAGAAGACTTCTTCTTCACACTTCACATAAACTCCTCCACTCTGCTCTGTAATCGAATGATATGATCAATATTCACACACTTGCATTCACCTTCACACACACACTCTTACATATTTTACTTTTCCCAAACAAAATTCCTTATATATCCGCAACACAGATTTACATCAACAACTATGTCAGCTGCAAAGAAATAAGACATATACATGATTTCAGCTCAAATTACAAATCAAATTACAATGTGAATCAAACTTAGTTGGCCAATATTGAGTTATTGACCAAATTAACATCCTTGAGCATGGTAACCATTCAAATTGTGATTATCAAGGATCCACAACATGTTACATTCATCATGTTGGCCAAGAGCAAGAAAACTAAACATGCAAAAGAGAAAATCATCAACCACAAACACCTCAATCAACGTGGATGTGCCACAAAGATAGATCATGATCTAGAAGCATCCACAAGCATTAACAACCATCAGAGAAACATTTGTAGCAACTAACATTGCAAGAATCACACCAACTTTACTTAGGAACTCTGTCGGAACACACAAGTTCAAAGCCTCATCAAAACTTCATGCGGACCTCTGAGACTTCTAGTGGATATACTAGATATACTCAGCATTAAACCCTTTAGACTGTAATGACCGAACATCAACATAGAGATCAAAACACCTTCATGACCTTCATTGATACATTGGCAACCTGCAACACCTCTTTTAACAATTTTCTCAATATCCTCAACATATGCAATATCTAAAGTATAGAAGGCTAATAGTGTTGACATCAATGACAACCACATATCAACAACACAACCACAACATCCAACAATAAGAATCTGAAGAAGTATCACACGAAGATGTTTGAGATGATATGGGCTAATAGGGTCACACCCAAAAAGGCAATAGGAATGTATCCATTTGAATTGGTGTATGGCATAAGTAGCATCCTACCCCTACCTCTAGAATTTTTTGCCAACAAGTTATAGACTATGGTGAAAAATCAAGAATTTTAGGATTCTTTGGAAAAGAGAATAATTTATCTCACAAAGATTGAGGAACATAGGGATGCCATGATTGAAAAAATCACTATGCACCAGGCTAAAGTGAAGAATATTTTTGATAGGAAGGCTAGACCAAGGAAATTCATGATTGGAGACTCAGTATTATTGTGTGACAAGATAAGATAACCCAAAGGAGCACACAAGAAATTTGTCTCTCTTTGGAAGGGTCCTTTCAAAGTAACTCAGGAGTGTGACCCAAATTCCTTCAAATTACATTACCTTGATTGCACTCCATTCCCTATTCCTTATAGTGGTAAAGATTTCAAGCTATACCAAAAGTGAGTACCAATGTAAATCACTTTGTACAATATTAGTGTAGGATTTTTTGTCTTGGTTTGGTTTGTTTCCTTTCTGGCTCATGTTGTTTTGAGAGTTATTGGTTTGTCTTCTATTTTTGTAGATATTGACTTTACTTCCCAATAAATCTTAAGCATTGGTCTATTGGTATGGTTTATGGGTTCCTTAATTCATCCTTTTCAGTTCTCATCCCCAGTCAGAGCCAATTATTACCATGGTTTTGTTCCCCCTTTAAAAACCTTTCCCACCTATGAAAAGTATGCTTGTTAAAATTATCAACCTCCCACATAGGTTTTGAAACCTTGTCAGGTCTCGCTTAGGTTGTCACAACCTCATTTCCATTTAATTCCTCAATGTTTTAAGTCTAAGTCTCACCTACATAAATCAGTCTTTCTATATGTTTTTAGAACTACATTAATGCCCAAAGTGTTTTTCACAACTCTTGTAAATTTCGATGAAAGAAAAGAAAGTTAAATTTTTTTTGAAACTTTAGGGAGGTTTCAAAACCTCTGCCAGTCTCCAATGAGGTTGTCAAAACCATAGTTTCTTCCAACAACAAGTAAGTTTGAACACTTTCTCTTTGTTTTGAAGAGTGGCACAGTGAAGAATACATCAAAGATAACATTTCATAATCGTACATGAGTTTTGAAACCTTTGTCGATCCCTAATAGGGTTGTCAAAACTATTCAATTCATCAAAAAAAGTTCCACTATCCATTCCTTTTCAAATATCCAAAAGGTGGTTGAATAAAAATTTTACATTCAGGCTAGGTTGGGATGTTCAAGGCCTTGAGGATCATGAATTTGATCTATTGGATCCCATTTATATTAACCATGTTCAAACTCAGCCTATTATATCAATAGATTGGAGCATCAAAGAACATGAAACTAGTGAGGCTAAGACTATAGTTGTGTTAAGGAGAAAACAAGAGTGGGTGGCAAAGAAAACTATAGAAAAACAAGCTCCTCCTTTGAGGTCACAAAATACACAATCACAAAGGGAAAGTATCCAGTTGCCTTCGACTTCAGGAGTGAAAACATCTACTATACAATATGTATCATCAAGGGGGAAAATAAATGGTGATGATGAGCCTCTAGAGAAAATATTGTTAGAAAATACATGTGGAGAAGATGCTCTTGATCCCCTACAGTAGGAGAAAAATTAAGTAGTTGAAGGAGAAGAAGAAACAATCAATATTTCCACTGCCCCTTCTTAGACAAGTGCCTCTTCTTCTACTAAATCCTCTCTTGTTAGGAATACACATACCTCTCTTAGGGTGATTTCTAATCCCCCTTCTTCCCTTGAAGATAGGCCAACAACTACTCCTTTGAAAAAGGTTTTGAATTTTAGTTCTCCTAGTTCTAGATTAGTAACAACACCCACTACTACTTCTTAGATCCAACAAACCTTATCTAAAAAAAGGAAAACTGTTCAAGTAGACCTTCCAGAAAGAGATCTTGTTGGTAAATTGATTCGAATAACCCCAAAGCCCAAGAATTTGAAAACTAATTCTAGGCTACTTGAAGATCATAGTACATGGAATATATGTGTAGAAGTAGCTCACCCCTCCATGCAAAAAGAAGAAATCCAAGCTACTACTAGTGATTTCAATATCACTAGAGTAAACTTAGGACATTCCAAAAGGGATGGAGAGGCACACAACTTCCAAGTGATGATGAGAAGATTGGTTGAGAGAACAACTAAAGATAAGCAAAGCAAAGATGAATTGAAGCATCGGGTGAAACTTCTGACCAAATGTTTAAGATCTATATTTGATGTTGTTCCACAACCAATTTCCCAAGTAGATGTTGCTTTTGATCCAACATCATGAATGGGAAAGGAAGTATTGGATATAATTCAATGTTACAAAGCCTTAGGGAAAGCTATAGAGGAATGGATTCCTAATATTGTAAACAAAGGGAATCAATTTATTATTGATATGAAAAAGGTTTTTAAGAATGTGGATTCTCTAAAGATTGAAGTGGATAAAGACATTTCCTCATCCAGGCAAGAAGAAATAATATGGATGAATACTCTTGGCAACATCAAAGGAATGTTAGAATTGGGCCCTTAGAGATTGGTGAGTGAGAAGATTCTCCCAAGCGTTGCAAATAATCAAGGTGTTATGTGGAAGATGAGTATATAATAGAAACTCTTCATCCTCAAATATAGTATGCAGGAATTTAGAAAAGTATTAACAAAATACAACAAGGGATGAAATTTGAAAGAACCTCTTGGGAATCACCTAAATCTTAGGGAGGAAGGTAGCAATGAGGATGTAAATGAAGAATAATTAAAGGAAGCTTCAAGAAGTTGATTGATGGCATATGTGACAAGTGACAACTCAATACTAAGGGTTTGAGAAGACTCACTAGTCTTGATTTGACGATGTTCCAGTTTACCAAACTTCTACAACCTATGTTGGAAAACTTGATGCATGAAAAGAAAAGAAAAAAACCCTCTAGAAACTTAGATCTAGGAACTCCATCATCCCACAGCATGATGAGATACCACCTATTGTGAAGGCCTTCTATACATACTGGGTGAGGAGTGCCACATCAACATCCTGGTCAATGGAGGGAATAACAAACAAAGTGCCACCCCAATGACTTTTTATTTTCTCTTTATGAGCTTTATGTTTTTAGATAAAGACTTTTAATTATTAGATAGTTATTTTTAAAGAAGCAGTTATGTCTACTTAGTATTTGTGTAATTAAGACAAGCTCGAAATGCTCTTAACAATTTTGATCATAACTTTGGCATTGCCTATACATAATTGAAATTTCTACACATCTATGTGCATTTAGTATGTCATTTGAATAAAAGGAGAATTTATATAAATTTGTGTGTTTAAGTTATTCTTTGGGTTACCTCATTTCTATGTTAATAAATAAATAGTTCATTTAGATGATTGATTTCAATTCTAGTGTTGTATCAAGTTGATCATTCTTTGCTTATATGGGATATCTTTCATGTTGGCCATTGTACCGATATTTATATGTGTTCTTATTTTCATTGCATTTGATACTTGAAAGATTTCTAGTGTTGAATATTTGTGCCTTTCCTACTTTCTAGTTAAAAGCATACAATAATCTAGATTTATAATTCTTTTGAGATTTTATTGAAATCCTAAAAGGGAGTTGTACCTCTTTAAAATTTGGAGAATAATTGTTTCTCTTAGAAAAAATTATCTCAACTATTAGGAACTGATTGCATCTATTTTGGGGTGGAGAGTTAAGTTTACATGAAAAATTCTAAGGTGAAAATCTGTTAGGCAACACTTGCATAATTAGATAACACATTGGTAATATTTTATACTAATTTATAGTCAAAATATATTATACTTTAATAATTATACAATTTGTTGTTACTATTTTATGTTGTTTCAAAATAAAAAAATTTGTTTGCATAATTATACAATGCATTGTTTTTGAAAGAGGAAAAATGGGTTTTACAAGGACCTGAAACCACAAAGTTTACATACAATAGATAAGATCGTCAAAGACACCATTAGCATAGAGGCTGTAAAGAAAAAAACAAAATGACAAAGCCACAACCACCAAAAAATCTAGCAAGGTCCACAAAAAAGACCCAAAAAGACTAGACAAAATGCCAGCAGTGACTAAATTTGGGACTTTAATGTTTCCGCAGTCTCAGCTTCTAAGTCGTTCATTTCCTGAACCCCCCTCTTTAAGATCTGCACCATCTGGGTAGTAGGAGGCACTTTCGTCTTAAGGTTGGCATGGGTCCTTTTCGATATACCTTGGTCCTCATTCTTGCTTTTATCCTTATCCTCTTCCAGATCAACAAACAGCGAGCCCTGATGCGACTTTTCCAACTTTTCAAAAATTGCATTGATGATAATGGCATTGTGCCTAGCCATTTTATGGTTTTGTTCCACAACAATTTTCATGTTATTTTCTATTTTAACAATTTCAGCTTCTAGAGTCTTATACTTGTCCTCCATGTCATCTTCTCCCATTTCAATATTATTCTTTTTTCGTTTTCCTTCTTCATTGCTAAGAGTAGACAACTTCAAATCCAGTTCCTCCAACTTGCTATTTAGAACCCTATTTCTGAGATTAAGATCATTAATTTCTCAATAGGCCCATTTCATAACCCTGAAAATGTCACCAACACCACTTCTAGTAGAGGCAAGAATATCTCCAGACTGAACCCAGTCTAAAATGAGGTTAACATCATCTAGATTGGGGGAGCTAGGAAATCCGGTACCATCATCTCTGAAAGAGGCAAGAGGGGTAGAAATAGAGTTTCTGCTAGCTTCAAGGTTCTTAGTTTTGTCCTCTAGAGAGTCTGCGGAGTAGGAAACCAACTTATTGGCAGGGGAACCCTTGTGAGCGAGATTCTTTAAGGGAACTCGGTAGTCAGGGTAGATCTTAGGGTTAGCTTTAGCAAGCTGGGGTTTACTAAGTTGGGTTTTCTTACCAGACAGAATAGGGGATGGGTGGGATTCAACAATTCTCTCTTGGTTAGGTTGATTCTCTGAACCACCACTGTCTGTTTCATAGTCCTTAGACACCGTGGAGGCAACCAGTTTGGATAAAGCCAACAAGCTTTGATAGCATTCATATATTAACCTAATAAGACCAAGATGAAGAATAGGGTATCTCCTGGGATTTTTCTTGTGGTCCTCACGGCTATTGCTCAACGAACATAATAGATAATGAGGTAGAGAAATCTGTACCTTATGGCAGAAGTGGTTAAGGATAGCAAAATGATGACCATAAACTCTAGTGAATCTCCCATCCAAGGTAATATACTCCATTATGACACAAAGCACCTTTCTCCACAATGCCTTGATGGTGTCTATTTTAAAATAGCTGTTGAAAATTTTGACTAGTTTCATTTTCTCCTATTCTTTCTTAGGGAATTTGATTACTGCCTCATTTAAAAACCTTCTATTGCAATAAAAATTCACAGCCTCAATGGACATTCCAATCACCTCTCCTATAATTTTCTCATCTAGTTTCACCTTTCTCCCAAAGAGGATCATTTCTCCATTGCTCTAATTCTTCTCAAAATAGTCCATAGCCATAGTATCAGGCCCATGAAGTTTTTCCAGAAATGGAACCAAACCACCTCTCACAACCTATTTCCAGACCTTAGCATTCCTCATGTGCACCTCGTAGATTTTTGGCTTGACTCTTTTCCTATCCCCCCCATTTCCATTTTCACCTCACTGCAAACTCTACCAGCGCTGAAAACCTATTGCAAATTTACGCAACCATTCCAATGAACCCACAAAGCGTGTTGCTTTTTCTTCCCAGCTAAGTAATATGACACGACCCCATCAAATCTCTTCATTTCGATGTACTTAGCCCTTTTCCCCTTCATCATTAAATATATTTTCCTCTTTCCCATGTGTAACATCATAATCTAATAAGGCCCTGACTTCAGCTCCCAAATCCCTAGAATTTTTCCACGTGTTCAATCCTTGCCTCTTTACCCCTTTATTCACAAAGTAATCCACCACGTTGTTAGCTTCCCTATAGACATGTGAAACTTTAACTTTATCAAACTTGTCTAGAATATATTTTTCTTCATCAATCCAATTCTTTATAGACCAAGAGGTGGGGGGGGTTCCTACCTAGGAGATAGTCAATGATGTTTTTGGAGTCCCCTTCAAGCCATAAATATTTTATATTCAAATTATGAGCTAACTTTAAAACTTGAAAAGCTCCTATAGCCTCTACCACATGGTTGATTTGATGACCTAGGGAAATGGCCACAATAGCCATAAAGTTACCATTTGAGTCCCTTAACACACCTCCACTTCCGACCATCCCCGGATTGCCCTTTGCAGCACCATCAAAGTTGGCCTTAGACCAGCCATTTGGAGGAAAGGCCCAACACTGACCCTCCCTGCTTTTCTTAGTTGGCTTGGATGCCATAGAAACATCCATTTTAATATTCCAATCCTTTGCTATCATTAGATCATAGCCCGAGTACACACCACAGATTCAAGGTTAAGAGCTTTTTGGGGAATAACTTTGAAGTTTTCCTTTATAAGCCTAATTTTTTTTTCAAAAACATTAGTCTTCGACATCTCCTTATCCCTGAAAAAGTTTGTTATTCCATTCTTTCCACACCCCCAAAACAACAAAAGGGAAAATAAAATCCCATAACCTTCAAATGAAGGGATTTTGAGATGGAGCTTTCCATTGTTAAAAGAGATCTTCAATGGACAGGGGAAACACCCAAGATATATTCTAGAGGGCTAATAATTTTTCCTAGATTATAGAAACAAACAGGAAGTGGAGAAACAAGTGGTTAGCTGACTTCGCCTCACACTTGCAAAGGTAACATCTGTTGGGGATTTGAAATCCTCGTTTACAAAGATTATCCATCGTAAGCACCTTATTTTGAAGTAGGACCCAAAAGAAGAAATTGACTTTAGGATTCAAGTGTTTAATCCATGCTTTAGACCAAAAAGGAGGGGGAGCTTAAGAAAGGGACAACAAAGAAACAACCAAAGAAATAGAGTAGTTACCCGAAGGGTTGTCCATCTAGAAAAGATTATCATCCTGTTGAATCTATCCCAAACTAACAACCCTTAAATCCACCCAGTCTCCTTCATACCAATAATCTTTGACAAACTCCCCAAAATTTGTTTTGCATAACTCACCCCATCTGTTGAATCTTTCAATTTTGATTAGGGGATCCTTAAAAAGCCATTTGTCCTCCCATAATCTGGCTTGATTTCTACTTCTAATGTGCCATCCTATCCCTAATTCCAAGATCTTTCTACCAGCAAGCTGGACTATGAGGTAGAATAGGAGAATCCAACAATGCTTTGAGGGACAAACAATTGGTCATATATTTACTTTTTAAAATATATTTCCTTTCTCCAACAGATGAGAAGGATCTCCATATTTGTTTTGCTAAAAGAGTCTTATTAATCATTCTAATTTTTCTAAGACCTAAACCCCCCAAGGTTTTCGGTCTGCAAACCAAATCCCACCCTATGAGAGGCATCCTCTTTCTCTCATCCACACCAGACCAAAGGAATATTTTTTGGATCTTTTCAACGGCCTCAACATATTTAGCAGGAATTTTGAAAAGGCTTAAAGCATAAACCAAGAGATTCTGAAGAGAAGCTTTGAGAAGTTGAATTTTTCCAGCTTGGCTCAAAAGTGCTCCTTTCCATCCTGCCAACTTCTTTTTGAACCTGTTAACCGGCAAACACCAAAAGGAATCCAGAGGTTTAAGACATAGTGGTAGTCCAAGATAAGTAGAGGTTAAGGATTCCACTCTGTAACCAAGGATTCTTGCAATCTTGACATGTCTATGCTCAGGGGTATTAAAGAAAAAAAGGGAGCTCTTCTGTCTGTTGACCATCTACCCAGTTGCCTTCTCATACATGTCCAAAGTTTTTTTAAAATTCTTAGCCTCAGTCACCGTAGATCTTCCCATCAGTATAGTGTCATCAAAAAACTATTGGTAAGAACAAATCAAATTAGTAGATGAAGGACTAAGATCAACAAGAGACCTCTATTCAATCAAACTTTTAAGATTCCTTCCCAGGCTCTTAGCCATAATTGTGAACAGAATAGGAGAGATGGGATCACCCTGTCTTAGGCCTCTTGAATTTTCAAAGAATCTGGAAGGAGATCCATTCAAAATAATAGAGGTGGAGACCATAGTAACCAACTGATTCACTAGCTAAATGAATTTGCTGCTAAAACCAAACACCTTAAGAATTTTAAATAAAAATTCTCAGTCAACACGGTCATAAGCTTTGAATATATCTAACTTAAGAAGAAACCCTTCAGTTTTAGATTCCATAAGTGAATGGATATTATCATGGACAGTGACTATAGAGTCTAATATTTTCCTTCCAGGTACAAAACCATTTTGTTGAGGGGAAATCAACGAAGGAAGGATAGTAAGGATCCTTAAAGTCAAAACCTTTGATATGATTTTATAGAAAGAGTTGCAAAGACTAATGGGTCTAAACGCCTCAAACTCCATAGCCCCAGGTTCTTGGGATTAAGGACCAAAAAAGTAGCATTTAATTCCTTAAGAAGCCTTCTAGACCCAAATAATTCCTGAACAACATTCACAACATCTTTTTCAACAATTTCCCAAAACCATTGAAAAAAAAACATAGGAAACCCATCAGGGCCAGGGGCCTTATTTCCTTCAAAAGAAAAGACAACATTCATGATTTCCTCCTTAAAGGGAATGGCAGCAAGCTTTTCATTATCTTCCCTCCCAACAACCTTAGGGATAGCCTCTAACAGAAAATCTTGATCATTATGATTGATTTCCCCATTCATTGAAAGAAGGTTGTTAAAGAAGAGGACAACTTGCTTTTTGATGTCTTCCTCTTCCTCAAATATCATGCCATTAACTTCTATTTTAGAAATTCTATTGGCAGCCCTGTGTTTTGAGGCAGACAGATGGAAGTACCTAGTGTTTCTATCTCCAGCTGAGAGCCACAACACCCTAGATCTCTACCTCCAGAACTCCTCTTAGCTATTATATCATGTAGTTTCACCAGCAGCTCATTTTCTTTAGCCTTATTATTTTCAATGTATCCTTCCCTCTAAATTTTATCCTGGATCTCCATCAACTCCATTTGAAGTTCATATTTAATGCCAAAGATGTTTCCAAAGGACTCTTTTTTCTATCTTCTTAATTATACAATGCATTGTTACTATTTATACTATTTATGATTAAAAAATATTTAATTTAAATAATTATGTAATATTATTATTTTATATTAATCTACAATTCAAAAAAAAATTTAGGAATAAACCTATTTAAATTTAATGTCACTAAAAGTTAATAATACAATACTCAGTATTAGAACATATTTAATTTTACTTATATAATACAGTAATATTATTTTATACTAATTTATAATTAATATATATGCATAAAATAACGTGTCAAAAAATCTTCCACCAATTTCCATAATAAGATACAACATCATCATGTCTAGAGAAATGTAACATAAATTACTATCCCTAAGCTCCTGATAAAGTTCATCATGAAAAGATCATTAAACAAAGGGAATATGAGTATGAGGACACATGTAGAAGCAATTGCATTGCAAAGACTCAACAACATCGTGAATAGTTGTAGAATGTGCAATCTCACCACCATGCAACAGAGAAATGGGCAAAGGTAAAACATCATGATTAATTTTGATAAATGAACTCAAAGTTAATATAGATTAACATATACCAAATTATATGATTGATTGTATCTATAGTCCTTAGCTAGTTCAATTGTGGTTAAATAATGACTAAGCAATGAAAAGGAATACCTAACGAGCGAATAAAGATACAGTAACAAATCCATGAGATTCTACTGAATCCCTTGATGAAGAAGTTGGAATTCTCTCATTCACATTACTATCTAGAAACGTCGGTTTGGTAGGATGATCAGTTATCTCTAAACCACTTGTTAACATTGATACAATTTGTGTCATGGTTGGACGTGGGGATGGAGAGGCTTTTACACACAGTAGACCAATTGTTATTACTCTCGCCATTTTCTCTTGCGGGTACTCTCCTTTCAACTTTAGATCAACCATATCCAATATTTTCTCTCTCTCATACAGTTGCCAAATCTGTAACCTCAAAATATTACAATGTACTCATCAAATTGAAAGAAATTGTGTCTATGATTAGGCATGAGTAAATAATAGAGCAATAATAACAGTTGAGAAGATTGAGAGTGCACCCATTGCAAAAGAAGTTGAAAAGGATCTGGCAACCTTTCATCTATACACTTTCTTCCACTAACAATCTCAAGAATCACCACCCCGAAACTATATACATCATATTTTTCACTTAATTTCCCATGAACGATGTACTCAGGTGTCGTATAACCTTTGTTTAAAAAATATATGTTAACTGGGTAGTTGTAAATCTCCAAACTTGTGATGGAGTTATATTAGAGTTTGGTAATTACACTTACATTGTTTCTCCAAATTTGGTGGAAACATGGGATTCTCCTTCAGGAAAGAATTTAGCAAATCCAACATCTGCTCTCTTTGGAAGAAACTTATCATCTAGAAGGATGTTTATAGGTTTGATATCTCTATGTACTATGTGAATATTGGAGTCCTCATGAAGATAGGAAAGCTATCGAGTTGTTCCCACTATGATGTTCAAACGGGTCTCCCACTCCAAAAGGATCCCTCTATCTCCTACAAAATCAATCATATATAAGCAAACCAATTCATGCACACAACTTCATTACAACTTGAAAATTGGGTAATAAACTTAATGTGATATTACCCACGGAAAAGATGTTTGTCAAGACTATTGTTTGACATAAATTCATAAACAAGCAAGCGTTCATGGTTGTGCAAGCAACAACCATGCAAATGAACAAGATTACAGTGACAAATACTACTAATCAGCTTCACTTTCGTCAGAAATTCAGTCATGGCTTGCATTGTTTATCTTTCGTGAAGCTTCTTAACCACAATAACTTTTCCATTGACAAGTTTTCCCTGGACATAAATGCTTAAAATTAGTATCATGGAGGAATCTAACGAGCTAATGTTGTTCACTTCATAGTGTAGTACAAACCTTGTAAACTTTGCCAAATCCCCCTTTCCCAAGTAGGTTACTGGGATTGAAATCAGAAGTTGTGTCTCTTAGACTTTAATAATTATAAATTGTAATGAGCACAAAACATTGGAAGTTATATATCGTTCACACTTTATTTCATTAAATTTTTGGAGTGTCAAATGCAGATTCGTGCACCTCAACAGTATCTTTCTTTAGTATTTAGTTAACTAGAAAATCTGGATTTTCAGAAATTTATAAATAAAATCCATTTCCATCCAAGCCCATTCTCATGACATGTGATATATGGTCTAATAATTTAACAAAGTAGGAAAAGTTAAGATAATATGCTGGCTCTTAGAGAGATAATAATGTCAATATAGAAAAATTACGTTAACAAATAGAAGCAATATTCATAACAACATAATTTAAACAATTCTTAGATTTGCTGCTTCAAAATAATCTCTATTGAATTTCAAATAAACAAAACTTTGCAACCTATAGTTTGAGTTTTGAGATTATCTAAATAGCTATAGAGATGTTTATTTATAGCTGCAAGGAAGGCGTTTTATTAGTTAGAAAACAAAAATGATATGTGTGTCAAACAATAAGTGGGGAACAATAAGTGGTGAAAAGTAAGCAGTTACTAAATGGTGAAGAGATAACTCAGAATACATGACTAGGATGAGTTGACATCAAAGAAGAAGATGATGTTTGCAAAGGATAAGTCTAAGAATGGATAAGGATCCTATGGTGGATAGTCAGTGGAGAGAGACAGTCTTCATTTCAGTGTTAGTTTAACAATTAATATTATCATTGTCTCGCATAATGCTTAATCTAGTAACTCTTAATAAGTTTCTTATCCTAAACACATTTGTAAGTTGATTGTTAGTCTGCAAAATTTTAGTTCAACCTATCTTTGTCACAAGATTTTAGATGAAATAATGTTGGATATCTATATGCTTAGTCTAATTATAGAAAATATATTTTTTGTTATTATAATTATAGAATTATTGTTACAATAAATGACTATTGCTTTATTTTATTCCTACCTGACAAGTGGTTTCCATGAGAGTCGGCCCTACTTGAATAGGGAGTTTGATCATGCCTTGGGACACTCTTTCTTGATCATCATATGCTCTTATTGTGATACCCTTTCCTTTGTCAATAGAATCCCCTGGGATTTTCAATTGTTTGATGAGGTTGAGAGAACATATATTCAAACCCGCACCTCTATCCACCAAGACCCTTTTGACTTTTCTCTTATGTTCTATGACTTCTGAGTGAAGTGCAAGGTTGTGAGATGGTTGAGCGGGGAAATCCTGGTCAGAGAATGTGAGGAGATTTGGCGTAATGATATTTCCAACCATAGCTTGGAATTGTTCTGCATCAAGATCTGCGGGGACAGTGGATGAAGCCAATGCTTACTCAAGGATCTTCTTATGGGAAGATGAGATTTTTAGCAACTCCATGATGGAGATTTGAGCTGGCGTTTTCTTGAGTTGATCTAGGACATTGTAGCCATTAGGGACAGATCTAGATGCAGGGACTTTGTTTTGCTGGGATGATCCTGCGATGGTGACTTTGCCACCTCTTGTGGTGACTCCACAATCAACATGGGCACCTTTGATGGTGATGACTACGCAATATTCATCTAGGGAGGTAACAACAGTTTCGTACACATGGTTCACATTTGCGTGGGTTCCTTTCCCTTTATCAGTATTGTTATTATTCCCTTTATTGCCATGATTGGGCATCAGATTCATGTATATCTTAAGATCTTGGTTTCCTGTTGGTTGTTCCACGTTTATAATCCTTTGATCAATGAGATTTTGAACTATGTTTTTTAGTCTCATGCAACTATTCGTGGTATGGCCTTTGATTTTATGGAACTCGCAAAGCTGATTCTCATTATACCAAGGAGGTTTCATATCCGGTTCTTGGTAATTCTCAAAGGTAGGGGCCTTGATGAGTTTTTCATCTATCAATTTTTTCATGATGTCTTCAAGTGGTTCCCCCAAAGTGGTGTATTTTCACTTGGGATAACTCTTGTGTTGGGGTGGTCCTCTTTGATCATTAAGATTATTGATTGTTGGATTGTTGTTTGGTTGGTGTGTTGTGTGATGATTTTTTAGGAGTTGGATTTGGATTTGTGGTGTGGGTGTATTTTGGCAAGGGGCACTAATGACCACCTTAGCGTCGAGGGCACCATCATTATTAATGTTTTTTTTCCTTGCCCATGTGCGAGGTTTATTGTTGTAATTGGATGGTGGGTGGTTGTTTTGTTGTTCGGGGTATGAAGTTGATCCCGTTGGTTGTGTCATGTGGGCTCGTTCAATGCTAAGTACCTTGGAGATCAATTGGTCATATGTGGTGATTCCTTGAACCTTGAGATGAAATGCCAAGAGGCCGTGAAGGTTGGCTATGATGGTGCAAACTTGTTGTTCCTTAGGCATGGTCCACTTGCTCCGATTGGCCTTGGATTTCCATCGTTATAGGAATGAAGCAAAGGATTCGCCCTTTCCTTGTTTCAGAGCTGAGAGTTCTTCTAGACTAACATCCATTGCAATTTTGCATGCATAATTTTTAATGAATATGTATATAATTTCTTGGAATGTTTTGATGCCTGTGGGTAGGCGAGAGAACCATTCCATAGCGTGGCCAACCAAACTCCTAGGAAATAGCTGCATCAGACAAGTATCGTCGTATGCGACTTCCATGCAATGAACCTAGAATTCCCTGATGTGATCTTTAGGGTTTCCTATCCCACGATATTTGTCAAACTTGGGGATCTCGAATCCCTTGTGGAATGGTTTCATCACCAAGCTCTTGTCGGTAGGGACATAAGTTGCTTGATGTTTTCATTGTTCACCTTGATTGAAGATCAAGCACTTGTTGCGAGAGCAACCTGATTTGTGTCGTTACATCATTTTGTGGATTAGGGGGTGGGATGAAGGTGTTTTGGGGTGTTTTGATTGTGGGTTGGATGGATGGGTTGTTTGATGTGTTGTTCAATGGTATTTGTATGTTCTGTCGAGCGAGGTAGGCTTCCACCTGTTGTTGTATGAACAACGCTTGTTGTTGATCTTGTTGTTGTTGTGCTTGTTGTTGTGTTTTTTGTTGTTCCAACAATTCTTGTTGTTGGGCTACCAATTGGGCTGCTTCTTGTTGCTCTTGATATTGCTTTATTTCTTGTTGATATGCTTGCAATTGCGTTGCTTGTCTTTGTGCAAGAAGTTATGCATGTGCTTGTGCATATTGTGCTTGATATTGGGTGTTTACCTAAGCTTGAGCTTGTGCTTACGCTGCTTGTGCTTGGGCTTGTGCTTGTGCCACTTGTTGTTGTAATAGAGCTTGTGCTTGAGCAGCCTTTTGTGCTTGCAATGCTTGTGCAGCTTGAGCGGCTTCTTGTTGTTGTTGTTGTTGCAGTAACGCTTGGGCTGCTTGGGAAGCTTGTGTAGCTTGAGCAACTTGTTGAGTAGCTAGTTGTATGGCTTTTTATTTTTTCACTTGTTGGAATCCCCTTTGAAAAGTAGCTTGCAATGCCGCATTGTATTGGCTTGATGTAGTGGAAGTTGGTGGTGGTGGGGGTGGTGGATTTGGAATGGCGTTGATGTGGTGGTTGGTCCTTGAGAGACCATGCTTTGCGATGTTAGGGAGGTGTTTGATGATGTTGTGATTGCTTTTGTGTTTGTCGTATGTTGTTTCGATGTCGATGACAAGTTTTGCATGATGTTTTGATTGATATTCGAGATGTTGGTTTGATTGATACTTGGTAAAGGAGGAATCCCTAAACCAAGGAGTGGTGTGGATGATGATGGTAATGGTGGAAGGGGTGTAAATGTAAGAGGTGTGATTTCTTACAAAAATGTTGTGGTGTCGAAGATGCCCCATGGTCTGAACATGTCTCCTTCCTCTTGTGAATTTGTGAGGAGAGGAGTTTGAGGTGTTGCGCGGAAAAATGTTGATGATGGATCATGATGGAAAGTGAGAGGAACATTCTTATGTAATGGGTTTTCGAGTATGTTTTGTTCCAAGGTGGTGTTTGCATCCAAGTTTTGATTATTAACAAGGGGGTGTGCTTGAATAGCATTGAGAAATGCATTTCCCTTATTAACTTTAGGTTGGGTTGGAGCAAAAGATGTCGTGATTTGTGGAATGTTTTGAGTGATATTTTGGGATGGGGGTGTGGATGAGATGGGAATGGTGGATGAGATTGGAGGAAAAGATGTCTCCACTATGGTACTCATGTCAAAATCCAAAGGAAATTTGGCCCCTTGCTTTGCTAGTTCAAGCATGTATAATGAAGGGTTAAGCCTCATCATGATATTGATGATCTTATAGTTTTCCGAATTTTGAAGCATTTCATTTATCTCGTTGTGAGACATCCCAAAGGTGAGGTCTTCTCCTTGGGATTCTTCTTGTGGGTTTTGTGATGATGTCGGAAGGTTAACTGTGATATTTCCAGACCCAATGGGATTCATTTCAGGAGTGGTTTGACTTAAATCACTTGAAGCGGGTGTTTCTTTGTTGGCTTCCATGCTCTTCTTGTATTGAGATCTAGTTTGAACCCTAAAACAAGGATCATTTTTTTAAGAATGGGAGATGAATCTCTTGATTCTTTGGATTGATCTTTATTTTATGCCTCAAAGTAGAAAATTTTAGGATATCTTAAAGATCAAGAGGTGATATGATGATGATGGAAGGGATGGATGATGTGGATGTTTTTGTCTTTTGATAAATCTTGAAGGAGATACTAGGCTTTTAGGACTTTCAGATATGTTTTGGATTTGGGAATTTTCCTTAATTTATTTTGATTTTGATTTTGATTTTGAACAAATAGACCCTAAGATGTATGGATGATTACCTAAGGATGGATTTTCTCAAATGATGGTAATTTTGAATATGTGTAGGGAGAAGGATGCATCTACCCACACCTATTCAAACAAAATGATAATTTAACTAGGCACATGAAGAAGGATGCATCTACATATACCTAACTAAATAAGATGGTTTGATAACTTTGACTAAGAATATGCAAAAGGATGCATCTACACATACCTAGCCAAAGGTGATTTTGATAAAGTTGTCAATGATATAGTCTCAAGGATTTGATGATTTTTGATTTTGCTAAAAAGCCTAGCATTAAGGATGATTTCAAGATTTTCCAAAAGGTGATAGTGAGATGATGTTTTTTTTTTATGTTTTGAAGGATGGGTGAAAAAGATTTTGATTTTCTTTGATCCTAAGATGAACCTAAAAAAGACACTTTGTTTGCCTAGACCTAGGTATTGAAGAGGATACAATGCTTCTATAGACCTTTGTAACCAAGAAATGATTCCATTTGAACATACATTTTTGGATTTTGAACCAATGATTTTCATTTTGGGATTTGGACTTTTTGAAAATCGTGAGTCTTCAACACACATGAAAGTTCATTTTTCTTTAGCTTTGCTTAATGGCTTTATTTTACCACAAACACTTTCTTTGATTAGGTTTTCCAAACTAAGTGTCCAATGTCTTGATTTCTTCACATCCCACAAAGTATGTTATGTGGAATTTTGATGAAATCAAGGCAAGGGTTTACCTATTTTTTACTTAAGTAGACAAATAGAGATGTAATCCAATGTTTAGAAACCTCTAAGGATGTGAATCCCAAGGGCAAGCAATAAAATATGGATCGATTCAATTGTATTTGTCTTCAAAAGGGTTTGAAATTTTGGATGATGATGTTAAGTGTTTGAAGGTGTTTTCGTACAAGCAAAGTATTTTGAAACCAATTACAACCCTATGGATGTGTAAGACAATATTTGTTCGATTCCCACTTGGACAAGTCTAGCTACGCTTATCTTTAGCAAATGGTTAGATGCTTGAACCCACTAGCTCCCTTCCACGACACTCACTTATACGGGGCATCCAAGCATCAACACCCATGAAACTCCCATGGCATGTTTTCCATTTCTACTAAAAGACCATAAAAGTGTGGGGCGGCTTCAAAATGACCGTTCTTGCACCAACAAATAGATTAAAGGATTTTGGAGAATTCTAGCACATGGGTTTTAATAAGGACTTTCCGTTCATGGAGATTGACCCATATGACAAGATTACCCTTTCAAATCCATCTTGTCAGAATCAACCTCGTGATATTGGCGTTTACTCCAATACCCACATTTATATCCCAGTTGGAAATACTTTTGGCTTTAGAGTGTTATCGATTGAGTCATTCCCTTGGGTGAGTACTTTTTCCCCAAGGCAGGCCCTCTAGGATAAACAAAAGTGAATAAAGAACAATATTCGTAACTCGATCAATCTTTGTTGGAAACAAAGAGAGAGAATATACGCAATAATGCCCCCACTCACACTCGCACAAGATTTTATTCAATTTTTAAACCCAAATTTTAAGTGTGGAAGTGATTACTTTGTCTCACCCTAAAGTCATGAAAAAGGCCTTTTGATTCTCAAGATCGCTATAAAGCACGAGAGAAGCACATACACCCTTTTTCAATGAATTTAGTTTAAGTAAGCCTATACACCCTTTTTCAATGAATTTAGTTTAAGTAAGCCTTCACGAAAAAAAAGTTGTACTTCTTCTTTTAAGCACCAAAAGACAAGTGAGAGATATTTTGTTCAATTGTTATCCAAAACAAACTCTAATAAGTTGTATCCCTAAAGTTCGTTTTAAACGTTTGCAAAAAATTGGAAATATTCTTTTTAAACCCAAATGAAAATTAGTGTCTTAAGAAAGAAGAGATAACAGTTTCATGAAAAAGTGTTAAACAAACACTAAAGTGTTAAAAAAAACACTTTGATCTTGCGAAATATCTTACTTATGCTTCTCTTTCTTTCATTTTCCTTCTTTGTTCTCCTTTATTTTCCTTCGTTTTCCCGTTATACCTGTTCCATCAAAAAGACACTCATGTAGGATTATATTAAATTAGTTTTGATCATAAACTTCAAACAATAACATGACCTTAATTTAAATGACAAATGATTTGGATGACCATGATAATAAAAGCAACATTTGTAAGTGAATAACGCTTTATCTGATTTTCCATGCAAATTTCAATTTGTACTGCCCATGGAAGGTCTCATAGCTTATTTTCCCCAAGCGGGTGACCTACATAAGGAAATACCTTAAACTTATAAAATAGATCTCAAAAATTATTTATGGCATACTTGTTGGGATTGTCAGCCAATTATCATATCATCTACATCAATCAAACACATAATATTAGAAAAAGGAAGATATGAATATCTGAAGCATATACCAATTTCCTGGGTTGTATTCATTAACAAGATATGAATTTCCTGGGTACATATACTCATTCACATATAATAGGAAAGAGGAGGTACAAATATATATGAAGCATATAGATTAGTGTACCATCAAAGAATAATTAGAGCCAGTGCGTAGGTGAGATTGATATCATCCTAAAAGTTGAGTGGTGTCGATTGTACCAAAATTTTAAACAATATTCTAGATTTAGTACATTCCACTCCACCTCTTCAAAACTTAGTGGAGATGCTGATTTTAGTAATCATGGTTGGTTTCCAAGTGAATGCTATGGATAAAACTACACAAATGGTCAAAGTTTGCATATGGAAATGACACAATTAGGTTGCTAAATTTATGACTCGCACCAACTGTTTAGACATAGATTTTCAAGAAGGATGAAGGAGGTTGACATTCTCAGAGTTCACAACCCAACAATCACACACACAGCTAGATAGTTTACAAACTAGAAAATGCGCCCTAGGGCGTCATGGTTACGCTGAAGACATAAGGAAGGTCGATCTAGGAAAATTTTGGTCTAACTACAAGATAATGGCCGTAATTCCCATTTTTAAATGAACATACTCTAAAACTCCATCAGAACGCTATTTTTTAGGCTGCAGCTTGCCAAATTGGAGAAAAAAGGTTAATACCATCGAGGGAGAGTTTGGAGTAGCAGAAACCATCAACAGTGAGGAAAGAAACAATATATATAAATATTTGAATCATAGACAAAGGCATAAAAGATGTCACCATTCACAACAACGAACATCCAATACTCAACCGTATAAAACATTGTCATAATCGCAACATTCAAGGTTCCTTAGACTGCATCTGCCAGCCTTTACTCGACGTTAGTCTCAAAAAAAAGGAAATTGAATAAAAAATGAAAGATGTTTTTTTTTTTGGATAGCCAGTCTTTGGGGCCTCTCTTTACAGCTTTGATTTACTTTAACCTTTCACCCCTCTCTACTACATGGTAAGAAGAGGGAAGATAACAATAATCTCCAATAGTCAAACGTGGCATTTAATAGAATGCATCAATTAGGGAAATATCCAAACAAATAATCATGTTGAGTGGAAGTGTGTGTTGTCTACACTACATATGGCTACTGAAAACAAATAAATATAGGCATGTGGCATATGTGAGAAATAGAAGAAGCGAAACATGTTCATAATATCAGTAGGGGCGTTGGGAAATCCACAGTTATTACTACTAACAACATCATCAATAATGATAGAGGTGGCTATTAATTCCAAGCACAGAGAAATATCCAATCATATCATAACTAGAAAATGTGTAATGATAAAAGAAAGAGTGATTAAGAGCAGTGAGTCTTGCAGTCTTCGAATCCATCCACCATTTATAGTCAAAAATCTAATCGCATCTGAAGAACTCTCTTTCCCCTACATCAGATTGATCTTTTTTTTTTAAAAGAAAAGAAATATAGCACTCAAAATAAACAACAATATATCAGTAGACACCCTCAAACATTCAATGATGGAAAAAAAGTTGAATCAAAGATTCACTTAAATCTGTATTAGGATCGATTCTATTTTTAGGAAAAAAGAAAAAGATTGATAAGATGAAAGTTATCTGAAAGGTCACACACCAAATAAGTATTGAATAACTTATCTGAACTTTACTATCATCCAACATTTTTAGAAATGCTTTCCTTCTATTCTTTTTTTTTTTAAATCTTCTAAGATTCTCTTGCTAAACTAAGAATCAGCAAGCAAAGAAAATCTAGCACATTAAAGTGAAATCAATATACTAAGAAAGCCACAGGTAGAGATTGGTGAAATTTTAATAGAGCCATAAGTGCACATTTGTAGACAAAAGGTGGGTTACTGCACTGTAAAGATGTGTGTCTATAATCCAGAAGCGCGCTTCTATAGCCCAAAGACATATAACTACTGATCAAAGGCTTATGATGCAAAAGAAAGTCTTAAGACTAAGAGTAGCTATTTGACAAACAACATATCATGAAACCATAGCTATTTGATAGAAAACTGCAGGTGAAACTAATACTGTTGAAATACCACTTCAATAAATATCAAAAAAGAACCAAGCAAATGAAGCCAAGATATTAGCATAGGCCCTCCTTCTAGAGAAATGATGAAGCACCATAAAATCTGCAAAACTCTAAAACCTCAAACATGGGTTAGTTGTATGCAACTTTATCAAAATTCTCCTATGAAATAACATGTAAATGCTTAAGAAAATGCAACAAATAACAAAAGGGATCAAATAGACATTGCAAAAGCATAACATGTACCTATTCTATATTGGATTCGTGTCAAATGTGCAAATGACCCTTTCCCAATCCTTGCTAAAACTCACAAGATGCAATGCAATGGTGATGGGAAAAATTAGTTCTCAATTTAAGAGAGTAACTTTGCATGAGAGTGTAGATAGGTTGATGAAGAATGAGGCCTTTCATTTATAGATTTTCAAGTTGGAAGAGAGCTCAAAATAGAGAAATGTGGGATAATGATTCGGCCAATGAGATGAAGCCACTTGTCACACTATGATAGGTTGAGGAATGTACAAGTTTTGGCCAATGTGCCAAAGAGGGTGAGATTCAAATTTGAAATTGTGAATTAAATGTTGAGAGGGGGACATGTAAGAGAGAAGTTATTGCAATGTTGGAAGGGACAAGTCAACTTGTCTTCATATTCAAACTTGAGGGAATATTCTCAAAAGGATGCCTTGTTGAAAGAAAATGCTAATTTATAAATGAATTAAAATGATTTATTGGTGTAAGTGGGAAAAGCTAGAGGATGTGATGGGTGGTTAGATTAGTTAATCAGGATTAGACTAGCTTAGGTGATGATTAGTTGATTTTGACCCATTTGACTTGAATATTTTGATTTATTTAAATCAAGAGGGAGAAATATGACTTTTGAGATTTAATTAAATAAAGTCTTGATTTATTTAATCAAAGAGGGAATGAAAGGCTTAAATTAAATAAAGTTAATTTATTCAATTTAAGTTGATAATCCTTAGAGATTGAATTAAATGAGCCTGATTTTCCTAATGAATGGATTTAATGAACTTGATTAACTTTATGAGCGGATGAATGTGAAATTGGTTTACTTAATGAATGGACCTAATTGAATGCATGATGCTAATTTTGCATTTTAATAGACCTCATGATGGATGAGATTCAATGATAGACTCTCTATGAGATTTGATTGAAATATCATTTGAGCTTATTAGATTGATTGATAGCTTGATTGATAAAATGTTGATTGGTGATATGTCATGATTATAGGAGGACTTAAGAGTTCTTCAATCTCGGGAGTGCTACCTGAAGACTTGGGATACAATTTTGTGTCTAGTGTAGGCGGATTTGGATATTATTGGGTGATGTGGTTTATCTTCCTTGCTTGATATGCCCCAATATAGAATAAATAGGGGACTATTGACTACATTAGTGGAGAGATGGAATAGTGACCACAACACATTCCATTTGGCTACCAGTGAGATGATGGTTACCCCAAAGGATGTGTACCAGATATTGGGAGTCTCGTGGTTGGAGAGTTAGTCATATATGATCATATAGAGCACGGAGGCACTGAGGCACTGAGGAGGATTTTTGATGATGACAATATTAGCGATTATAAGATCCTATGGTAGGATATGGTTGATTCTTATGATCCATTACCATCTATTCTAGCTCGGTTTGTTGAAAGCTTCTTATGTCCCAACCATAGGTCAAAGGGACAATCTGTTGGTTGGGGTAGGATACTGGAAAGGATGATCACTCAAGGGATCCAATATGCATGGGGTTTGTGTATGTTAGCACATTTATATTATGAGCTACATCAGGTGGTGTATCTTGGAGTTGTGAGTTTATCATCTAGAGTGACACTACTTCAAATTTGGACTTGGGAGCATATAGCTATTACTCGTCCTTTAGTGGAGAGATATCGTCTGGTTGATAGGCCATATGTCTTTGGGTACACAAGTACTCTTTTGTAGTGCAAGTTGGGAAAATTGGAGTATTGGCAGTGAGTTCTTGATGATTTGTAGACCATCACATGGTGACCATACTTAAATTGTAAGTAGTGGCCTGAGGATGATCTTGAGATGCCATATGTTTGCACTGTGAGATATTTGATTAGACGAACCCAATTTGTTATTCAGAGATTCATGCTTATGAGGGTGATTCCTCAATATGGATGAGTTTAGGGGATTCCCTAGGGAGTTGCATTATATTCTTAGAGACAATAGGATATTCCAGAGTGGGGACCCACCATATCTTATAATACAACTTGCGAGGATTATTTTGGTTTATAGCCATAGGTATGTGATTACTATCTCAAGATTGCAGCTAGTGTGATGAAAAATGAGTATGCTGAGCATTTCTTCACACACGCCATACCGAGGATATCTAGTCCTGATGAGCCAATATCATCTTTTTATGATGATGAGAGAACACCACAACATGCATCGAGACAAAGGAGGGATGGGGGAGATGGTGATGATAAGGAGGGAGATGGTGGGGATGGAGGGGATGATGGAGATGGAGGGGATGCAAGGGGTGATGAGGATATATTGGACTTTAGAATACCCCAGAGGAGGAGATCCATGGTTCCCTCTTGACAGTAGTAGGAATGACCATCTCAGGTTGAAATTCGCATGCCTTCCCATCAACAACAGGCACAAATAGATGCCTTACAGGGACAACTAGAATAGACACAAGAGTAGATTGCCTCTTTGAAAACAAAGAGAGATGTCGCAAGACAGAGATATGAGCATGCAAAGGCCCTAGTCGAGAGATTGTAGAGATTGTCTGAGGGGACTACTACAACTAGGATATGCTTAGAGAGTTTTGACATTCAGCTCAAGAGACAAAGTACTATAGATCATTGTATTATAAGGTAGTTCCTGTAGAGTGGCGTGCCCCTATTTATGCACAATATGTTAGTGCTCGGTCAGGTCAGAGTCAGTCATAGACTACAAGTAGGGGTGTGACTGGGCCACGTCTCAGAGATCCATCAGGAAAAGATCTAGGTGTAGGTCCATTTGGTGGTGCAACAACATGGACAATGAGGCCTACAATGTCTGGGAGGAGCAACACGTAGCTTTTATATTCATATTTGATGTATTCACTTGTTCAGTCAGGGACTTCATGATTTCCTATCATTTTGTTGATGTATCTCTCCATATGTTGTGATATCATTGTACACTTAACATTGATTATTTTGAGATTATATGAGACGCAAATTTTTTTATTGATCTATATGTTGTCTACATGCTTTTATGATGAATGCATTTTATTTCCACTCTATATGATATGTTATGTTTATATGATTATTCCATGGTTGTCTATGGATGCAATAATGAAATGATGATTTATGGATTATGATTCTATATATCTTTATGGATGATGCTTTATGATTATGAGATGGATTTGGTCATGTAGATAAGATGTGATGCACTATTTTTTTTCTATATTTTTCTAATGCAAATACATGATCTAATGCATGGATGGATGACCTATGATAATACTTTCTAATGTATGTATGATATGATAATTTCTATGCAACTGCATGTGAATGATTTTTTTTTTCTTAATGTAAAATGTACTCAATCCTTTAATGAGAGATAAAATCATTTTGAAATTTTTCCATCCTTGGAAAACCTAAAATTCACATGCAAAAGTAATATGGATGCAATCTATCTTAACCATGCAAATCTAAATATGCCATGTCATCTTGTCAACCAATTTTTTGTGCTTGTTATCATCATTGAGCTTTTGATATGTTGAAATTTAGTACAAACACCAATGGTATAATTAAACCATGATGACCTGGGTACAATGTCCATTGATTTTGATAATGCAAGGTAATACAAGCATCCAGGTATAATTGAACTGAGATGACCTGAGTATTGCTTGCATAAAACAAACAAGATTTAATCCTTTTCCTATGCAAATCTAGAATGTCATCAATGATACTTTGTAGATCACGTCCCGTGAAAAATTTACATAGTAATAATGATTAACTCACAGACAACAGACAAAGAAAAATATCATACTCTATTGTAGCTTCTCTATTCCATGACATCCTTGAGTTGCTCTAGAGAAATGATAAAAAAATCAAGATACAACAATTGAAAATTTATGCTAAAGTGATTAAACCATGATTCAGAAGAATATCATCCAATAAGATTTGGTTTACCGATCTTGTTGTTGATTTGGATAGTTGGTTTTCTAAAAATTATGATTGATGTTCAATGTTGAGTTTTGTTGTGATCATAATGTTTGGTATGTTGTCTTACTATTGCTTGTCTATTGTTTTAAGCTCAAAGTAGATTTCCCCTAGTGAGAAACTAGCCATTTATTTCCCAATGATTTCCAAACCAGAATGAGACATGACTGCAATGCCCAGATATGTACATGGGGTTCTATGATGGACAAGCATAATGATGGCAAAAAGAGGACAATCAACATATGTTCCAATAGATGGAAAATCCAATCTATCACAAATAGCGCCTGTTGCCAGGTTTTCACTACTTGTTTTTATTGCACTTTTTCTAATTTTATTTTATTTTACTTTTATTTTACTTTTTTTTCTTTTTTGTTTTTTTTTGTATTTTTCCTTTTTTTTACGTTGTTTGGATTTTTCTTCTTTTTAAACTATGCACTGGATGAGTTATGTATAAAACTTCTTGAGATGAATGTTGTTGATAGGTTCTTCAAACAGGTCCCCTTCAAGCATAGATAACTAATATGCTCCAAATCCATATACTAATACAATGAAAAAAGGACCTAATCAATTAGGTTCAAATTTTCCCTTATTTTTCTAATCTTGTTGATTGTGAGGATTCTCTTTTAGTACCAAGTCACCAACCTAAAATTTTCTTGGACTTACCTTTTGATTATAGCTCCTTGACATTTTTTATTGATGAGCTTTTAGATGATCAACAACATGCTGATGGTGTTCATCTAACAATTCCAACCCCTATAGTTTGGATACTCAATAATATTCCTCTAAAATGATTCCTTTCAATGATACCTGGAGTGAAGGTAACTAAACCTCAATGGGTAAGATGGCTTTTGATCCATACAAAAGGGCATATTGTGGGGCTCTCGTAGGGGTGCAGATGCTAGTACGGTATGCCCACAAGGCAAGGTTTATTTGAACATGTCAGTCACATCCAACATTGTTGATATTTTTTTCAATATTTTCAAAATGGTCTTATTTGAGGCTTTTGCTTGGTCATTCACTTTAGGGTAATAGGGTGTGGAAAATCAGTGTTGGATATGAAATTTTTCACAAGTTTCTCATACATCTTGGTTTTTGAAGGGTCTACCATTGTCAGTAACAATGGAGCTAGGGATGCCATACTGACAAACAATGTAGTTTAGGATGAAAGAGGAAATTTTTTTACCAATGATCGTGGTTAATGGGATAGCTTCAATCCACTTTTTGAAATAATCAGTGGTTGTGATTATGAATTTATGTCCATTAGAAGAAGATGGATGAATCTTACCCACAAGATCAAGTCCCCATTGACAAAAAGGCCAGGACGATGTGAATGGTTGTAGCTCCTGCACCAATACATGTATGAGATTTCCATGGACTTGACACTTCTTGCACTTCTTAAAAAATTGAAAAGATTCTTTCTCCATGTTTGACCAATAATATCCCAAGCATAGGAGTTTCTTAGCTAGAGTAAGAACACTTGAATGAGTACCACAAATACCTTCATGAACTTCTCGTAAGGTAGTTTCAAATTCATCATGTTCAAGACATCGGATGAGAGTACCATTGAGACCTCGTCGATAAAGTGTATCAACTATCAGGGTGTATCGGGCTGCTTGATGGATAAAGTTATATTTTTGGTTCCATGATAGATCAGATGGAAGGGTATTGTCTCTCAGATAGGTATAAATATTCCCATAGATTGAATAATCAACATCAACTAGATGGCACATGACTTGGGATTTAGGATTGGCATATGTGGGAGTAAGCAATTGTTCCACCATGAATTCATAACGACTTCATTTTTCTGGTATTTGTAAAAGAGAAGCAATGGTTTCCATGGTATCTACAGCTTTGTTGTCTACTCTTGGAATTTGTTCAAACTTGATCTCAACAAAGCATTTCTTAAAGTTGTCTACCATTCTCTTGTATGGAATCAGCTTGTCATCTTTTGTTTGATAGTCATCATTAACCTGATTGATGACTAACCGAGAATCTCCATAAACTTGTAATTATGTGATTTTCCATTCCACTGCTACCTTGATACCAATTATTAGTGCTTCATATTCAACCATGTTGTTTGTGCAAGGGAACATCAACCTATAAGATCTTGGGATGGTGTGTCCTTGAGGAGTAACAAATAGGATTCCAACACTTGATCCATGTTGAGTGTAAGACCCATCAAAGTATAATATCCAATGTTGTGTTGTCATTGTGAGGACATCTACATTTAGAAATTCAATGTGCATAGGATGCTCAGCTTGTGACGATGCTTCAAATAATTGATCTGCTATTACTTGGCCCTTGATTTCTCTTCTATCCACATATTGAATGTCAAATTCACTCAATATCATCACCCACTTTTCCTATCTTCCTATTAGAGTGGCTTTGTTGAGTAGATATTTTCATGGATCTATCTTGGCTATTAGTTTGTATGTGTTAACATATAGTGTCACAATTGTTGAGTAGCAAACACCACTGCCAAACAAGCTTTTTCAATGAATGAATGTATAGTGTTTTCCTGTAGAGTCTTCTTGTGCTAGTAGAGCTCCCAAAGATACCTCAGTAGTTGCTATGTAGAGGAGAAGTGGTTTTCCCTCTATTGGTGGTACCAATATAGGTGGATTCATCAAATATTGTTTCAATTAATTAAAGGAAACTTCACATCTTTCATCCCATCTAAAAGAAACATTCTTGTGTAACAAATGAGTAAAAGGATGGCTCTTGTCCACCAATTGCGTGATGAATCTTTTGATGGATTAGAATCTTCCTTGTAGATATCTTAGTTGGCTAATGGTCTTAGGAGGTGGAATTTCCATGATGGCTTGAACTTTTGTTGGATCTACTTTGATGCCTTTAGCTGAGACTATGTATCCTAAGAGTTTTGCTAATGTTACTTTGAATACACACTTCTTTGGATTTATTTACACATTGAACTTTTCCAATAAGTTAAAGATTTTATCCAAGATTTCTAGATGTCCTTACTTGGTGAATGATTTTTCTATTAGGTCATCCACATAGTCCTCCATGAGTGTGTGCATCATGTCATGAAATATTGTTTTCATTGCATGTTGATAGGTGGATCCTACATTCTTTAATCCAAAAGGCATGGCATTCCAACAAAATGTATCCCATGGGAATGTGAAAGTTGTTTTTTCTTGATCTTCTGGTGCAATATTGATCTAATTATAGCCTAAGAAACCATCCACGAGCGATAGCATAGCATGTCTTGCTATTAAATATACAATGATGTCTATATTGGGCAAAGGGAAGTCATCCTTTGGACAAGCCTTGTTAAGATTCATAAAATATATGCATATTCTGATGTTGTTGTCTGGTTTGGAGAATGGTACAATGTTTGAAATCCATTCTGCATAGTTGATTGGTTGGATGAACCCTACATCTAATCGTTTTTTTAATTCTACTTTCATTAGTAGGGCGATGTGTGGATGCATTTTTCTCAATTTTTGCTTTATTGGCTTCACTCCGGGTGCTATGGATAAATGATGCATTATTAGATCTGGATCTATTCCTAGCATGTCAACATAGGACCAAGAAAAATTTATTTGTCTTTCTTCAAAGAATTTGGTGAAATTTGGCTTTTCTTGTTGTCATTGATGCTACTAGGTGTATGGTCTTTGTTGCCTTTGCAATACTGATGTTTATGGATTCTATAGGCTCAACCAATACTGAAGATCTTTCTTGATAATGCTCAAGAAGAGTGTCAAATCTCTCATCATTTAGTGCCTTAGAGAGTTTTTCACCATTGGAAACACTCTTTCTTTTTTAATTTTTCATGATCTAATATTGCCATCGCATGGTTTTCACCATTAGATCGATTTTTGTATTCTTTATTTTGTAGCTAAGAGACTTGGCACTCCCCTGATTTGAAGCTTTGTTATGAAATTCATTGGTGGAACTTGTTTCTGGATTTTTAGAACAAAGGAAATTGATAATGGCATCATCATCTGTAAATATAGGGATATCAAGCAGCTCGGTTTGTTCCTAGTCAATGAGTTCAGGATGTACCAAAGGTAAGGAATCATCAAATTGGTCAAGATCAAAGGTAGTGAGGGTCATGATGGCAATAGTTTCAAGGTGTTCACTAGCAACATCAAGGTCTATAATGTTACTCTCCTCCAAATGATCTATCTCACTTGATGTCTAATCGTCCTCACAAGAGTCATCGATATGTAGGGATCCAAATTCAAGTGGTCTAGACCTTGAACTTTGTCCCTCCATACGTATGAGTCCATACCTCTTTATCACATCGATTTCCTTGTCTTCACAAGATTCTTCAAATAGTGAATCCCATTCATATTCATTTGAGTCTATTTCAGAACTAGCTTGTAGTTGGAGGATTCACTCACAAATCTTTTGAGTGGCTTCTTCTTTTGTCTCTTCTTTGTATCCTAATCCTATCTTGTCTTTTGTATTGATTGTGATAGGCTGAATTGGTTCCATAATACCCTCTTTTTGTTTTCCAAGAGGACCTTTTCCTTCATATCCCATCTTTTCTAAGATTGTGAATCCTTTACCATATTGCTCTGTTGGTATGTTGGAAGTTGATGCTTGGGATTCTTCTTCATCTTTATAAATCCACTTTAGAATGTCTTTGTCCTTAGATTCATCAACTAGAGTACCTGCTTTTACAAATTTTCCATTAAATATCGTGATGGGTTGTGAAGATTTTTGTCTAGATGTTGATGGTTGTCCATATGATTTTGGAGAAGGTAGTAGCCATAAGAGACATAAGGACTACTAAAAATAATACCCACCCATGCCTTTATCTTTCAACTGAATTTTTTTCTCAAACTATTTTGACAAAGAATTGAGTTGGCTTTCATTACTTGAGGAAATAGAATCACCAGTGCCTTTATCTTTCAACTGAATGTTTTTCTCAAACCGATTTGACAAAGAATTGAGTTGTATTTCATTACTTGAGGAAATAGAAGTGAGAGATTCTCTATTGTGTGGTACAAAAACATATTGGATTATCTTGAGAGTGTTGCAGTATTGGGGATTATTAGAATCTACTGAAATTGTGATCTCTTGTCCATTGTAAGAGAATTTCAAGCATTGATGGTATGTTGATGGTACTGCTTGCATTTCATGGATCCAAGGTTGACCCAAGAGTATTTTGTAGGTCAAATCCTTGTCTAAAACTTGGTAGATTATATCCTTTTGAACTGGTCCCACTCTAATTGGCAATACTATCAGTCCTTGAGAGGATATTTCTTCATCATCATAAGCTTTTATGGTGATCTTTCTTCTAGAATCTATTATGTTTTCTAAAAATACCAATGCACGGATAAGCTTTAAGGTGCATATATTTAGACCAACTCCTCCATCTATTAAAATGCGCTTGACCTGAGTTTATGGATTAAAACCTCAATATGGAGTGGAGCGTTGTGTGGATGAGTGAGGGATGCATTATCATTTTCTAAGAATGATAAACAATTGGGTGCAGTAAATGTCCCACCATGGCTTGGAATTGACAAACTTCAAAATTAGTTGGTACTGTGGTGTCTACTAAATATTTTTCCATAATATCCTTATGGGCTAGTAAAATTTTAAGAAGTTCTAGTATGGATATCAGTGTTGAAATCTTTTGCAATTGATCTATTGTATTGATTCAAAGGAGCAGTAGGTGTTTTAGATGTACTTCCTTTTGATACAAACTTGGACTGACCTCTTGTGGTCACATTCACTGGTAGGTTTCCTTGTTTATCCTTGATTTTGATGACATTGATTTGATTATCAACTGCAAAAATGTGAAGGATGGTAGAATCATAGACATAATTCACATTCTTCCCTTTGTTGTTTGTAGAAGAGGATTCTCCTTTTTTATAGTTGGGTAGAGGGTTTTTAAATGCTCCATAATCATCATTTGTTTTATGTCCTATCGATATGTCACACCTATCTATCAATTCTTGCACTAAATTTTTTAATTGCATACAATCATTTGTTTTATGACCTTTGCTTCTATGAAAGTCACAATAATATGCATCGTTCCACCATGATGGTTTAACTCTTGGTTCAAAATATTTTGTATCTCGTAATGTTAGAGTTTGTGTGCAAGAAGCTCTTTTAATGCTGATTCAAGTGATTATCTCAAAGGTGTAAATTTTCTTTGATGTGGTGGTGGAGCTGGTTTAGATTCATTGTTGTTTTGATTGTTTTTGGGTGTAGTACTTGATAAATTGAAGATTGGTTTTACGTTATGTGTGTCAACTACACCATCATTACCAACATTCTTATTTCTTATCTAGAATTTGGATTTGTCATTGTTGTTCTGATGATTAGAAGAGTTATTACAGTTTGTTCCTTCGTTATATATTTTCAATACTCCTCTTTTAACCAAAGCTTCCTCAATCTTAAGTTCGTTTTCAATCAGCTTTTCAAGAATGGGTGGACACTGCAATTGGATTCTATAACTCATCTCACTATTGATATTATCAATGAAGATATCCATCTTTTCTTTCTCGGGTATAGGACAGACAAATCTAGCAAATAATCATCTCGATCTTTGTAAGAATGTAAGAAATGGCTCACCATTTTTCTATTTTGTGTTACAAAGATCTTTCATGGTTATTTCATGTTGAATGTTGTATGAATATTGGGAGATAAATTTATTTACTAGCTCCTCAAATGATCTTATACCTCGTGGGAGTTTTGAAAACCATTCCATGCATTGACCACCGAAACTTATTGGAAATAATCTCATTAGATAGGTTTCCTCATGTGCAAATTCCAGACTCATGGTGCAAAATTCTCTTACATGATCTTGAGGATTAGTTTTGCCATTGTACGTCATATTTTGGAAGTTCACAATTTGGTGGAAAAGATATCATGTTCATATTTCTATCAAATGGATAAGGAAAAATGTCTTGCAACAAATATCTCTTTGTTGTTCCCCTTTGCATGTCTAAGATTTGTTGTTGAAGATTTTGCATTTGGTAAGTTAAACCATTCAATGGATTTGTGATTCGTGATTCAAATTTTGTTTTCTTGGGAGCTCCTTTCAATTGGTTGACATCAAAATCATTGGGTAGTTTTACACCTTGATTTTCCAGCATCAGAAAGTATTTCTCTCCATCTTTTTCTACCATGAACTTGTGAAATTTAGGGTCTTGTTGAGATTGTTGAATGTCCTCATCAGCTATCTCATTTGTTTCAGGTTGATGAAATCTGTGGAAAGGATTTTCTTCTCCTTCTGCCATGATGGTTTGGGTTTCTATTTCTTTTTCTTTGAGTTTTTTGTTTTTGAGCTCTTGTTAAAAAGGTCATGCAAGTGATAGAGTTTTGTTATACTTTGATCTTTGTTTTGGGAGTGCCAATGAAATACCTAATTCAAATAGGATGATGGATCCTATTGATGAGACTAGGCTAAATTTGATGTACGATGTTTTTTTCATGATAAAGGATGATAGATCTTGATAGTGAAACTTAGCTAACAATCAAAGATGAGATTGGTGATTGGGAACTTTAAGTTGTTTGATCCAAGTTTAGTTAAAGGGATTACACTTGCAAAAGCCAATTTCTTCAAGTTTAAACCAATTTTTTAATGAGGAATGATCTCTTCTATGAAAAGGGTCCCTAAATATGATTCTAGTTGTTAGACAAAAGTTCAATTTAGCTCTTTGTTTGAGGATCGAGTGAATGTGCTAAAATAGGTTGTATATGCATTGAAAGATGGAATAAATGCACTAAAACAGACCCTATATGCACTAGATTGTCAGTTAAATGTGCTAGAACAGAAAGCTTATGCATTGAAAGATGAGCTAAATGCGCTAGAATAGATTCTATATGCATTGAAAGATGTGAATGTGCTAGAACATACCTTATATGAGCTTAATTATGAACTCAATGCGTTGAAACATGAATTTTATGCGCTAAACTAGAAATGTCACCATTTTGAAAGTTTTCCTAGTTTTCTTGTTTTTGAATTAGTGAATTGAGTGTTTTTGGGTGGATGATCTCTCGAACAATGATTTCAAACACAAAAGAAAGTAGTAAAATAGTTGTTTCATCCCATGATCTAAACATCAAGTGTATGTTCTAGGATCTGGCCTGATCCCTTTTATTTCCACTAGTATTGAACAATAGCAAATAGATCATTCAGACTCTTCTAATGTCAAGGGTCATTAATAACATCACAACCCACATCTTAAAACTATGTCAGCTCACACAACCTGTCACCCCCTAGAGGGTGCCCATGTTTTTTCCTTTTCTGGGCCTTAACAAAGTTGAATCCTCCACTTTTGGCTAGAAATCCCTGGTAGTTGTATGGTGAGTATCTTGGGGACAAATTATTTTCTCCCCTTGCACTGTGAATATTATAATGTTTGGAAACTGACTCAACTTGGCTACTAAACTTAAATTTCTTAGCAAGGGTTTCCATTCGATGCAAAAAATGATAAACTCCTTCAGGAGGCCTCCCAACCTTTAGAACAAAGGAGTTTACATATCTCAAGGATACTAGGGGAGGGATATCAATGCACACTACTGTTGAATGTGATTTTCATCACAATTCACATTTTATTATAGTGGATTGGAATGCTTGGATTTAGTTGTTCCCACTTAGGTCATTCCCTTAGGGTGAGTACTTTTTCCCACTAAGGCAAGCTTGCTAAAGGTGCTATTACAATAAAATGAAAGAGTGAGTCTAACATTTTGGTCACCCAATAAAGGGGAGAGCATAGGCCTATCACTTTTCAAACACAACATACATGGTGTTCTTTAACCTTGTAATTAAAATAGATGCCTAATTTAATCAAAGGAAAATAAATCTAGCCCCTACAAACATCATTAGTAGTTTTAGATATATCTTTGACAGCGTATAGAGCACCTACAAAACAAAAAGATACAGATCAGTGCCCCAAAATTTTAAATTACTACAAATATAGGTGTATGCACTAAAACATAGAGCATGTGTGCTAAAATATTTAGTAAATGCGCTATTAAGCACACTCAATGCTTTATTCTAGAAAATAGAAAAGGGAAATCAAATATTGTATATGCAATGGAAGAGGAGGTAGATGTGTTGGTCTGGGCTACGTATGCGCTATAATAGAGCTTGGATGCACTGAAAGTTTCCACCTATGCACTGAAATAGGCCGTAGATGTGCTACATCGAAATTCATGAATGAACTTGTTGACGAAAACTTGCAAGAAAATATTAAAAACAAAGCTAGGCCCCATGGTGGGCACCAATTTATGTGTGTATAGATAATTTGAATAATCTAATAAAACCTATACAACACACCAATGAAACATTATATCAAGGAATACAAATAATAATCAAAGTAAAACAACAATTCCTCAATGGCATCTCATTGTCCTCTATCTTCAAGGATTCTTTAAGTCATTTTGCTCTCAGATTGTTTGTGCACATGACTTTCCAAATGACAACCCGAAGAATGAGAGATGCTAGAAATGCAAGAGATGTTTCCTACATTACATGATTGATAAACTAGATGTAGATGATATGGAAAGATAATAATGCTGCTAATGAAAATGATATGATGAAAATACTATAATTAAGATGCAGCGAATGAAAATTTCATGATTAAACTACTTGATGCTAAAATGCTAATCAAAATGTTGCAGAGTGTAATTGCTGAAAATGCTCAACTCTCTATTTTTTGCCGTAAATGAGGGCCTATTTATATATTTTCCAAGGCATGAGCTTAGGTGGAAAGAATCAATGATCTGGATTTGATCTGGAGAATGGACGGTTGAAGATGAAGAGGTTAGAGAGAAAAGGGGAAGTGTGCTCCCTTCATAAGAACAAACTGACAAGTGTGAAGAGGAATAAAATGGAGATGAAGGACAAGTGTCCCAAATTAGTTAGAATTTGTTGAGGATAAATTATGCAAAATTAAATATTAGAAATATTTAATTTCTTGAGACACATGATGAGGTGGAAGGTGGGAAGAAGTTAGTAGAAATGTGCTTAAATTCAAATTTAATGAGAAGAGGTTAGTTAAATAAAACAAACTAATTAAATTTTTTCATTTAATTAAGATATGAAGAAAATGATTTAGGATAGGAAGAATTAGAGAAAATGAACTCTATAAATAAAATTTTCAATTTATTTATAAGTAGAAGAATTAAATATTATTAATTAAATAACTTGTATTTAATTAATTCTCTAGACCAAATTTGAGTGTATACACCTACCATACCAAGCTTCTCAAGCTTTCTTGAGATCATAAAGAGCCTTTTCTCAACTTGTAAATGTGTTATTCTTGTCCTATAACCTCATATCTTGAATATTATTTTACAAACAATTTTTCACTTAAGAAATAATTTAGAAAATATAATTTAGCATCAAATTGATATACTACCACATAGATTTTGCTACTAATGTAAAAGGAATTATTATAGTATTCATCTTGAGTATATGTTTCATTATAATCTATACCTCACTTTGTGAGAAGGATTTCGCTACCAATATTGCTTTGTGTCTTTTAGTGCATCCATTAGTCTTATATTTTGTTTTATAGACCCATTTTAGTCCAATAACATCATCTTCAAGTGGATAATCTACTAACTCCCATGTTCCATTTCTTTTAATATAAGAAATATCCCCATCCATGGCATTACTCGAGACTTCATATTTTACTTCCTCTTAAAATTGTCTTGGTTCTATTTGAATATGAGATAGTATAGGAAAATTTATGAATGAATCAAGACTATTAGTTCTTTCATAACTTTCTTTGATATTTTTAACCTTCCTTGGAGGATAAATGAAAATTGAAGGAGGTCTTGATGATGAAGGTGTTCAAGTAGAACTTGAGTTGCTACTTGGGCTAGTAGAATAAAATGGATCTTTTTTTTTCTATAATTACTATTTTTTATTGATTTTCATTCCATTTCCATGCATCTTTCTAAGAAAATGTTATATCATTATTGACTATCAATTTTTTTTGTTACTAGATTATATAAGTGTAACCTGTTGTCTACTCACCATACCCAATAAAAATACATTTATTACTTTTGTCATCAAAATTTTATATTTTCTATTATGTTATCTAAGGATAAGAAATATAAACAAATAATTTAAGATGAGTAACACTAGGTTTTCTTCCACTCCATGGCTCATTAGAAGTCATATTATTTATAATTTTTTTAGACATCTATTTAGCAAGTAAAAAAATGTAGTTACTACTTTATCCTAGAAAGTATTAGGAAGATCCTTACCCTTAAGAATGCTTCTAGTCATCTTTGCTATTGTATAGTTCTTATGTTCAACTACTCCATTTTTTTGAGGGGTATAACTTGTATTCAATTACCTTTGAATACCATTCTTTTTTAAAAATGTTGAAATCTATTTGAATTAGATTCTCTACCTCTAACTATCTATAGAATATTCAAGAAACAACCACTTTATTTTTCTACACAAACTTCAAAATGCTAAAATATAGAGAAGCTTCTAACTTTTATTTGATAAAATATAACCAAGTTCATCTATTATAATCATTAATAAAAAAGAAAATGCCTATTTTTTTTATTAATAGTCTACATTGAACCAAAAATATCAACATACACTAGAATTCAAGTATAATTTTTGTTGTCCAATATTTTCTTACTAGAAAATAATATTGGTTCTTTTATAAATAATATAGCCTTCACAAACTTGATCATCTCATTTGATAAAGGGAAACCCTTTCACTATTTGCATCTGACAAAGAGGTTTTAACCCTTGAAATTTTAGTTGTCTATATGTGATATTCCATAAGCATGATTCGTAATTTAAGGCTAAACTTAAGGCTTGTTTTTTCCATATGCAAATCTAGGAGGAGAAATTCTATTTTTTAGAATACAAAATTTTACTACAGTATAATTTCTATCACATTTATCATAAATAATATGTTTATTATTTTAAAAAATACTAGAATATACTTCAACAAGTTATCCAAAACTCAACATACTATGTGCTATTCCTAGCACATATAAAACATCATGAATATATTTTAATGTACATTGTATTGTCTTGATTGCAATGGTTATTTTTCTCATAACTATGACTACTTTGTAATATCCCAACCACACTTGCGTTTTTGGAGATTATCCATATTTACAAATATATTTTTGTACCTTATCAAATCATTACTATAACCACTATTCAAAGGCCAATTTTTTTTAGATATTTATTTTGTAATATTGCATGCAAATAATCATTTGTAACTTTGTTCTTTCTTTTCTTCAAAAAAATACCATCTTGATTATGCTTTTTCTCATAATCATATTCATAATGTACCATATTTTTTACAATAATGGCATTGCAATTGTGATTTGTAAGGGCTTTGATTACCTCTTCCATTGTTGCTACAAAATATTCCTCTATTGGAGCCTCTACCTTGTTCATTTTTACTCTCTATTCTTGCATGTTCTCTTCTTTTGATTATTTTATTCACTTATTCTTTGAAATATTAATATTTTTCTTGATAGAGTTTTTGATGGATCAATTCATCTTTTTCTCATGAGTTTGAAGAGATCCAATAAGATCATTTATAAACAATAAGGTCATATCCTTAGATTCTTTAATATCTACCATAATAGGATCAACACATGAAGACAAAATCTCAACAATTTTCTAATTTTTTAAATTCTCTCCATAATATATAATCTGGTTTACTCGTACCATAACTTGAGTAAATAAGTACTACATAGATTCTAAATATTTCATGTTTTTTTTTCCAAAATATCCTCTAAGTATTTGTATTTTGATAGTATTTACCTTTTCTCTTTCCCTTGGAATGCATTTTGTAGAAGATCCCAAGCTTGTTTCAATTTTATTGTTGTTGTAATTCTCAAAAAAATTGAATCATATATTGCATGTTGAATAATAAAAAGGCTTTTTAATCCTAATTTTTATTCTCTTTTAGTTGATCTTAATGGGCTTCGACCCAAGAGGCAAGAGCTTGTATGTCTATAAGTTCTAAGTAATCACTTTCAAACAAATTTGACAAGTCTTGAGAAATTAATAATATCTTCATTTTAATAATCTAAAGATCATAGTTTTCCCCTTAAAATAAAAGGCATTTGGGGCTATGAATTCAAATTGTTAGGTCTCAAAATCACTGCTCCACTTCCTAGAACAAAATTCTACTCACAAGGTCAAAGTTTTCAACATGTGGGTAAAATAGTTCATCAATAGTGCTATGGAGGAATCTAAACTAACTCAACAAGAGTGGGTTTTATCTTCTACATTTTGATCTCAATTTAGACTTGGGAGGGTATTCCCAGGTGTATACCTTAATAGGTATTGAAATCACTTATGATAAACAACAATAAAACAAATGATAAATAAACCCAAATTTCTTACTTGGTCCTAAGACTATCATAATTGGACTAAGAAATGTAGTTACTTTAACCCCTATATAGCTAATATAACACCTTAGAAACTAAAAAAAGGTGGAGTGAGTTTCATGATTAAAAAAATGGTTTTCTTTAGTCCTTGTATACAATGATATCATGAACTCACAAACTAGAACTAAGAATAAGCAATTTCATTAAGTGTGGGTGAGTAGAACATGTATACAAGAGACTAGTGCCTATCCCAAGATAACATAGTCATAGAAAATAAGGAAAAAAGAACAAAAAATTGAAGAAAACTATAATTAATCTAATTATAAAAGTATCAACACACATTAATTTTAGCCTTGTATTCTAAGCAATCCATCAATAAAGTATCCAAACCCATATGCATATACACAAAATATTTATTAAAAAAAAATTATAATAGACTTAAAACTTGTCACATTCCTCTAATGGTAATTACATTCAAGTAGAAAATATCCTAAAAAAAACATCCCAAAATGATACATTTTCTATTTTTAAATACTTATTGTTGGAGACATAAGACTGAAAATAACATTGTAACATTCCTTTCACAAGTCATATAACATTCCCTACGTCCTTAATATTTCTCTACACTTGATCTTCTATAAATTATATCCTTGAACTGCATATTCTTTTTCTCTACTCTTCCTATACCATCAAATGGTGAAGAAAGATAGCCATATTTCAGTAAAACCATGTAGCAAGAGAAAACCCTAAAATAAAAACATTGTAGCTTCTTCAAGATCAACATCTAGGAAAGATTCCCCCCAAAATGAATACCATGTTGCACCATAGAAAAAAGGACCCTTTGCTTGACATAGGATTAATTCATGATAAATTGGACTTAATGAGGCCTTGATTTAGGTGTTGTGAGGAATTTTATGCATCCACACTAGGTCTTGGACCCTTGCAAATTGTATAACATGCTTTTAATGATGTCTTGTAAAGGTGTTGTAAAGTGTTGTAAGATACTTTCACGCTTTTCTAGACTTAATGTACCCATTCCCCCTTAATTCAACATTATAAAATGTATTTAATTTTATTATTAAATCAATATAGAAGATTTTTAAGATAAACTTAATGATAAACTAGTGTTGTAATGTGTTTTGCACATTCACATTGGTTCTTATGCCTTCCTAGGCTATGTGGACCTCATTTTAGTATTCTAAAGTGTATTTAATCACACTTTCACATTGATTTCTATGTCCCAAGCCTTATTTGACATTCACATCATCACTAATAGTCCCATATTAACCCATATTGTGCACCCCAAGGCTTAAATTGATCAAATACCTAACAAGGTTGTATTTTAGACTTTATTTCCTTATCTCTTGCCATCTAAGCTGTCAAATTGGCCCCTGTGGGACCCATTTGCCATGCATGGAAAATCAGTCCCACCCAAGTGGGACCCATTCACCATGCATGGCGAATCAATCCCATCTAGGTGGAACCCATTCACCATGTGTGGTGAATGAGTCCCATTTGGCACAATTTTGACCTTTGAGTGGGAAAAAAGTGAAATTTGAGTTTAATATTGCTTCATGTCAGCGTGTAATGAGGTATTAATGGGTAAAATAGGTGAATTTCCTATAAATATAAGTATTTTAACTCATTTTCACATCTCTTATCTCCTATCACTCATTCATCCATCATTCTTCTATCTCAAGTCAAGCAACTTAAGGTTTTATCATTGCAAGAAATCAACAAAGCTCCTAAAGACATCCAAGGGATGAATCTTCCTCCATTGCTATATAAATCCAAGATAAAACATCATGGAAAGGTAATAAATTCCATTATTTCATGTTTCATTCCATTCTTACATCATTTTGGTTTAATTACCTAAAAGGGGTTTGACCAAGGCAAACCCCCATGCCCTAACATTCACCATTTCTTCTTCTCTTCTTGTGTGTTTGAATATTTAGGCCCCTTGGAAGCTTGGAAAGCATTGAAGATAAAGTTGCAAGGTTTCTCAAATCTTATCTTCATTCAACAAGTCAAAGTATCAACAAAAGCTCATTTTCAGGCCCGTAAATCAAACTTTCAGAAGCAAACACCTATAAGAAGCCAAAGTGTAGATTGGAAGCTCCATATTCCACTTTTCAAAACCCATAAATTCAAAAGTGGACTCATTTTCCATGGGTGACTAATGAGTCCCACTCCAGGGTCAATTTTGAGTTTTCTACATTTTTTAGTACCCTTTTGTCAGAAATAGTTTTTCGCTCAGTTTGACAAAACTGGGACTAATTCACCCAAAATGGTGAATGAGTCCCACCAGGCCTAAAAAATAGCATCAGCAACATTTCAAATGTAATTTCCAATCTTCATCAAGTTTCCATGTGCACACTTTTAGTTTGATTCATTTATGTTGTAGTTTACTATTCATTCTTAGGTTATTCTTCATTACACAATGTGTTTTCAAACATCACTTATTTCTTAGGTTTGGCATCCATATTTGATCAATCTTATTAATTAGTTCCACTTAGATCATCCCATTTAGGCATAATAACATCCTACATTGCATAATTTGAATTAACCTAGCTAACATTTTTGGCCTACCTCTCTCCTTTTAGGTGCAAAACCCTAGAAGAGTTAGAGTCTTGTGTGTGCCAAAAATCTACGGTTCACCTGTATTAATGGAAAAACTCTATAATAATTTATAGTATCTAAAAGAAGCATTATAATTATGAGTAGGTAAAAATAATGGTTGTCATACAAATAATGGTGCATAGAAAGTCATAATTCATTCAGGGAACTACTAGCAATAGATTCAAAATAGGTGATGGATTAGCAATAATGTTGATAGTTAAAGTAAAAATATATGCCAAAAATAATCCCACCCAAATGCATTCATGAGGTTGGTAAGAAAATTAACACCAGTGATATATTTGCATCAATCTACAACTAACTTGATAGAGGAGCAAGTGAAATGTAAATACAAAACCAAAATGGTGAAAATTTTAATTCCTAGACACCATCGAATCCATCTGCACATTGAAATGAGGTTTTTCAAGCCTTGAGGGTCCATCCAGAACTATAACAAAACATCTTAGGTCATCTAGTATAAGATTGATTCACTAGTAAACTCCTCGATCCTTAATTTGTTTATTTCTAGCCTTTGTAGGAAGTTGTCCCCTCATAGGATGTGGAAAACTGATCTTAATCTATATGTAAGATGAAAATCGATCCCCTCTTTAGAGATCTTATTAGCATAAAATGAAAAAATGGTCTAATATGACTCTAGTGGAAGTTTGAACCCTTGGAAAACATATTTGGATGACATCAACATCCCTAAAAATTATTTATATATAATATGAACCTCCATTAGAAATAACTAGGAAGTTGACACACATTAGGTTCATACGGAAACTTTATTGGAAAGTGAACCTTAGTTTTCAAAAAATATCTAGTTCACTTGGAATTACCTGTAAAACTTACCCTCAACTTAATCATACTCAATAGGTTCATGCAGGTCAAGAAATTCCATTTGAATCTCGCATGTCATAGACTTGTAATTGAACTACACAAAATGGCCTTAAAATGGTTCACTTACCCTTTGTAGAGGTTTGTTCTCCAACAACACCATGTAGAAAAATCCATCTAAATCAGATGAAGAAATTTGGAGTGGAAGTTTAGATGAATTGTAAAAGTCTTTAGAAGGAAGATGACTTGAGGGGCAGATGCGAAAAGATGGACTCCATCCACTTGCAAAAATTCACTTAGTTGAGTTTTGGTCTTAATTTCATTTGTGGGGAATTAATTGGTAAGTGGAGATGCAGAAAAAACATTGACATCTAGCACAAAGAAGGTTCACATGGAAAATATCACAAAACTAGATGGGCATATTTTTCCCTCAAAGAAAAAAATCCGAGTTGGAAAACTACAAACTTATCTAGTTCAACATCAAAGTTCCATAAAGTTAGATACCAATCCAAAACTTGCAAGTGGATAGAATAAAAAATTTAACTAAACAAAAAAAGAAGATGAAAGGGGAGGTTGATTTGATCAATGGATTCCCACAAAACTGGTCCACTTAGTCATTTGTCAAATTTTAAAACCATTTGTGCAATGATTTCTAACTCAACTGAACACTTGTAAGAAAATACATCTAGATGGGACTTTGTGGGAAAATGGAACTAAACTAGATGGAAGCAAAAAATCTGCAAAGGCACAATCTTCACTCCTTAGTGAATTTTGTAAAACTTCAAAGGTAACTAGGGCTAATTTTTTATTCTCTACTGAACTATGGCTAGAAATTTGGAAAGGGACCACCCATGATAGAATTTAGTAGATTGATTATTAAAAAAATGGCTGAAAGGAGTAAAACAAGAAGGGAATCAAGAAAAAATTAGCACAACTGTAGTGATGGAAAATGTATCCCTTACATTTTCTCACCTGTTTGGGCCCTCCTAGTTTAATTTGGACTTAATTGTGCCTTAATTTAGTGTTGTAAGATATATTTATTTACACTTTCACACTTATTTAGGGATCCTTTAATTAATTGAGCTTAATTATTCCTTAATCGAACCTTTAATTCATTTATCGAGCATATTAATTGCATTTTACGAAGAGGAAACCTGACATTCATTAATGCCTTAACATAACACTTCTCATTGAGCAATGTGTGTCCTAGGTTTAGGGACCTAGGACCCATTTTCCCATGGGTGAATGGGTCCTCCCTTAATCTTAGGACCTAAATTTAGATTATGTTTTTGGCAGCATTTTAACATATTCAAATATGTGATTTGATGTCAGCTTGTGATATTTGAATTTTGGGAAATTAAGGATTCATATCTATAAATATAAGGTTATTTCACTATGTTTCATCTAAGAGTTTTCTAGAAATTTTCAAGAAATCTATGAGAAATTCAAGAAAATTTTGGAGAACTTCAGAGGCATTCAAGAGCATATTTATCAAAGTTTTATTGCAACATTTAAGATCCAATTATCATGTCAAAGTATTCTTGCATCATGCATGTTTTTGGAGCTAATATGGTGATGTAGGTTTCATGATCCAATGAAGGATTCAAATCACTATCTCAAGCAAGATTCAAAGTTCAAGATCCTCATCCATTGAGGCTATTTCATGCAAGTTGCAGATTTACATTCCAAGGTTTATTCAAGGGTTTGTTGAGTGCTAACATTGATTTGTTCATTCTTCATTCCCTCTTTCATGTTTTTATTCACTTCAAGGTTTGATTACAAAAATGGGGTTTGACCAAGGAAAACCCCCATTCACCAAAAACAAAAAAAAAATCCCTTTCATGTTGTGTTTGCAGATCTAGGTGGGAGAAAGCTTGAAGATCTCTTGAAGAGAAATTTTGAAGAAGTTGAAAAAGTTGCAAAAATTTTCATAAAAGTTGTCATCTCATGAGAATTTATCTATAGGATTTATTTCTAACATTTTTATAACCACTTGGACAAATTGAAAGCTATAGATTTGTATTAGAGGCTCTCGAAAGTTGCAGAAAATCCCTAACAAAGGACCCATTCACCCCTAGGTGAATGAGTCCTAGCCAACCTTTAAAAATATACTTTTGGTGAAAGGTACACTCAAATCCACCCTTCTCTGATCTACAATTTAATTGTATTCTTTGTTTAGTATTGAGTTTAATCTTGTTGTTTCAAGTGTGAGATTGTATTTTGGTGTTAGTTTACTATTTTTTTAGTTTTTCTCCCCAAAGTGTTGTTTGACGTTGACCCCCATCCTCCAATCATAAGGAAATCTATATATTCACATCTTGAGTTGACTCACATAAGGTTTGTAAGTCAATTCTTTGTGTGGATCTCATTTCATAGTGAAATAAAGGAGAATAGGCCTATAATTTTGGTGAAACACACATTTTAACCCACCTATTTTCCTTCATTTCATTATGGTGAACCTGACACTTGAGCATTGTAATTTTTTATTTTGGAGTCTATTACAACCCTAGATTTAGGATTTTTATTCATTTTCATTGAATTAAATTTAATTTAATCTCATTTATGGTTTCTTAACATGCATTAGTTTGCATCCCATTTAAGGTTTTAGGAAATTGCATTTTTGCATTTTTTAAAATCTAGAAAATACAAAAAAAAGTCATTTTACATAGCATTTAAATAAAATTACATAATCATTCATTTACATTTGAAAATTGAATCAAAATTTTATTTCAAATTATGTCTCCTAGTTTATCATTTATCACTATTTTGCATCTACATTTAGATTCAATTTTACAAAAAAAAGCAAACTGCAACCACCTGTCTCAGTCTAGAATCTGAAAACCATAGGAATCCACTCAAAAACCTATAAATTTATTTTTCAAAACCCTCAGCTAGGACCCATTCAACCATGGGTGAATGAGTCCCTGATTAGGGATTTTTCCTACATTTTTTGGGCATTAAAATCTCTATTTCTGTATTTTGTTTTGTTGTTTCCAATTTGTTGTTACAGTTTGCAAAAATTATGTTATCTCAAATTGATCATATTAAGCTTCATTTGATAGATTAAGTGCATTGTGTGAATTCAAAATTGCATTTACAAGACATCATTTTCAAGTTTTTTCACAACATAATCATATAATCATCTTGTTTAGAATCTGAAAATTGCTATTTCCTTTTACATATTTGCATTGCATTCATTGTTAGTTGCATTCATCTAGTTCCTATCTTCCATTTTGGGTCCACCTAGGTCTTTGAAACTTATATGAGCTTCACAACTTGGTGTCCTATTTCCAATAATGTCGTGAGACATAGTTCGAGACTCATGTCATCCCACGATACACCATTCGTCGTGGATCTTGGGTTTTCTAACTCTTTCACTCATAGTGTTGACACTAGTCATCCCTCTATGGATCCTAGCTTTCATACCTCATTTCCAATGACTTTCCTACCCACAACTAATGTCCATGATGTTGAAACAATGGTTTCTAATGTCCCTCAAGAGATCATAAGAATTATAGATGAAGAAATAGAGAAATTGCAAAACTTTGTGACTTATAAAAACATTTCTAGTAGTGCCATTCTTGCTTTAGATAATGTGAGTAAAATTCTTGAAAATGAACATGGAATAGATATTATGTAAAACCTAGCTCATATTTTTGATAAATATGCTCCTACAATGACTAGTTGTGCTCAAGCTTTGGGGTATACTCAAATTCAAGGTGGAAATTTAAAATTCCTCCTTCCACAACCCTTACCTTTATTCCTACCTACACTAGTACTCATGTTACTACAACCATCCAACCTACTAGCAATGTCAACACCTAGGTATTTTGAATTGGAATCCCTCTAGCTTTGTGGATTCAAATCTCATGTATCTCCTCATACATCCCCCCTCACAAATTTACAATTCACTTGTCCTCCACATACATACACAACTCCACCTTATTCACCTCCATCTCACAATTTAACAATAATGATCCAATCCTTAACACACTTTTGTAAAATATTGCATCCCTACAACAATGGTCAACCTTCATAATACATCAAAACCAACCCATTATCCTTGGAGATATTGAGAACAAAAATGCCACAAGGTATAGAGGTTCCTTGGTTTGAGAAATATAGTGGGAAAGGAGATCCTATTAGCCATGTTTCCACTTACACAACCTTATGTAGTGACTTCATTTTTGAAGATAAACTCTTGGCTAAACTCTTCCCTATATCTTTGAAAGATACTACTTTATAGTGGTTTTTCTCTTTACCAAATAACTCAATACATTCATTCAATGAAATTATTGATGCCTTTTACAACCGCTTCCAGATTCACATGGGTCCTAAGATGACCCTAGCAGATTTATTGACATGTAAACAGAAGGATGATGAAAACGTCACCGATTTCATAGCTTGATATCAAATTCTTTACTCACAAATAAACATTAAGATTCTTGATGCTAACCTTCAAGGAATGTTTATTTCCAACTTACAAAAAAAAATCCAAGCTAAACTTGAGATGTTGAAATTTCCCTCCATATAGTTTTGTACAACCCTTCGTAATTACCAAAATTTAGTTAGTAGTTGTGAAGTAAAAAATCCCTCTAGCCATTCTAAAAAATATGAATCCACACCTCAAACCAACTATATACCTTTCAAGAAACAAAATAAGGAATTTTGACAACTTAATCCCCCTCAACCAAATCAACATGTGGATAACCAAGTGGCTGCTATAAAGAGGAAAAAACCATATACCTTTGGGGATAGAAATAGACAATTTACACCCCTACCTAATACCCTTCAGAATACCATGTTGCAACTCTTAGACAAGAATTTGATTTCCCTACCTCCTATTAGAGCTCCTAATCCTACTAAACATTTACCTTCAAACTATAGACCAAATTCCTATTGCCATTTTCATTGAAAAAATGGACATGATACAAAATATTGTAAGCATCTTAAACATCTTGTGTAAGACCTCATTGATTCTAATCATATCCTAATTGGAGGTGTTAATGATCAAGGTAATAAGTCCATCACTCCTAACCAAAACTTGCAAATCTTTACAAATTCTATGCCAAATCCCAACATTTCATTTGTCAAAGCTAGTGAAACAAGGAATGATGTGATGAATGTTGACACAAATGCTGATAACACAAACAATAATGAGGAAGACTCTATAAAACCTATAGTTGGATTTATTGAATTTAAACCTCATAAGGTCCAAACTTTAATATTACCATGGACATTGCAAAATGACATAATTAAAAACACACCCGATGGTCCTCTTTACATAGCTCTAGAAGAATCAATGACAAGCATGCTAATGGGCTATTAATTGATCCCATCTGTGTAGAGAATGCGATCATTGTAGAATTTTAAATTATGCATGAGATTTATCAAGATACTTATGAGAAATCAAAAGCATGAATCAAAACACATAATGATTTTGCTTTCCCTACGATAGGTTTGATAAATCTCCCTTTAAAATTTGGACCAAAATAATTAGATGTATCATTCACTATCATCCTGACTTCAAACCAATTTCGTCTAGAGTTAGGCTTCCCATGGATTTGATCCATGAATTTTGTCCCATTGGTTGTGCATAAATGTTTAAATTTTCCATTTGGAAATTATATCTTTACTGTACATCATAGTGGCTTTAATCATCTGTCCTCCTTGGGGAATTTCTCATTGGATTTATTTTGGACTGAGCCTATAGAACCTACTAGACCTTGTGAAGACTTATTTTTCAAATCCTATCAAATTTTTTTAAGGAAAAGTGCATAGTAGAGTTATTCCTTACCAATATGCCTCAACCAATGATTAAGTCTCCTATTCTTGATGAGACCATGATTGAACCAAAATAACTTCCAAGTAACCAAGACCAGCCTATGAAAAATCCTCCACCCATTTCCTACAAGATACCACAAGATAATCACATAAGTCCCATTGTGCCTCCTAAAGTGAAACAAGTTTATAAAGATAAAGAGAAAGTGGTTGAACAACCTCCCATGGTTCCTTTTGTTCCTCCCTGAAGGGAAGAAAAGAAACCCATGGTTGATAAACTCACCCTTACATAATCACAACTTGAAAATTGAATGAAAAGAAACCAAAAAGATAGAGAGTGTAGGTGTAGATGTGTTATTACTCATTTGTTTCAAGAAAAATAAGAAAATAATAACATAGAAAATTAAAATCCAAACTTGTCTTAAGAAATGTATGATGCCTCTCCAGCTTCACTGTAGCATAAATAATAACAACCTTCTATGGATACTATCATTAGACCTCCTATTGTCTTAGATGATGATAATGAAAATGCTAATATTGATGAACAAGTGCATAAAGAGCTAAATTAATTGATTTCCTCTTCCATGATCTTAAATGATGATCCTCCTAAATAGAGTGTTGAACTTGGTGCTTGTCCTAGTTTGGCACTTGATGTTGTCCCATTGGCTAGTTTTACACCTTCTACATATGATGAACAATATATTGGGATGCAGATGACCTGCTATAGGTTGAATCACATTTTCCTTACTAGTATTGTCTTTATTTTCTTTTTCATGTTCTTTATGTGATTGCATGTGTGCAATGTGATCCCCCGTATTGTTCAGTTTGATGCATCTCTTCATGTGTATTCCTATTTTTGTATCTATATTCTTTTATATGCCATAAACCTTTATCTTTTCTTTTGTCTTGTGTTTTCCTTTTGGGGATGATGCAAGGTGTCGAGACATTTAGGTCTCTTCCATGTTGACCCAAAATATTTTTCTTTATTTTCACTCTCTATGTGTCATTCTTCCAATTCTACAAGTATTTGGGGAATGATGATGTTTCCAAGCTCTATAATTCCATTGTAGAAAAAACATACTGACCCTGAATCGATGGATCCCTTATGTGTTTTGGGATTTTATTTTGGGGGAAACCCCTTCCTCTCTTTTTCATGACATAGATTCATTTGGAAACATATAACTTGGCATAGGGATTTCTGAATAAGCTCTCATGTCCTCTTTATTGTTAGCATTGATTATTTCCTACTTTGAAGTAAACTGATTACAAAAATGGTGTTAGAAATTTCTTTAAAGTGGGGATGTACATTGGAATTATCATTTTAAAAAAAAATTACATTCCTTATGTTTCATTGTGTGCTTTTCTTACTTCTTGTGATGCATCTTTTTCTTGGTTGTGTCATTGGGTTTGATGTCCTCCAAAAGTGTGACCTTTCTTTGCATACAACTTTCCTCTTAGTGGTGATGCTACATGTTGCATTCCCTAAGTTGTGAATCTTCTATCCTTGAATTTTCTTCTCTTGGAGATATTAGGCACGATGTTCCCTAGGAGAAGACCTTACATGAACTAAGTGAAATCCCTTTGAACATGTTTATTTTCATTCTTGTTCATAAGTGTTTAGCATAACACAACTTATTAACCTTGTGAAGCTCAAACCCTTTTCAAGGCCACCAAGCATAACAAACTTTGCTTGCCAGTGGAACCTTGTCTTGTTTTTATATAGGTGCTTAGCATAACAAAACTTGTTAGGCCTTATGAAGCTCAAAGTTTTTATTTTGTTTCATGGTTCCTTATTGAAGTTAAATTAGAGAGATAGATTTGGTATGGTATGGGAGCCTAATAAGATTCTCTCATTTGCTACACCTCTTTTGTTTTTGTTTTGCGGTGCCTTATTGAAGTAATCAGGGGGATAGATTTGGTATGGTATGAGAGCCTAATAAGATTCTCCAATTTTCCACCCTTGGGGGCTTACCTAGTGGACAGTTGATGTTCCAATAGCTTGTATGAGTGTGCATGTTGTTTGCATAGTGGAAAACTAGAGTTTTGCTTGTGAACATTTTTGGATAAACAGCTGAGGCGTGTTCCACATTGTGTCACATAGTTGAGGCTTGATTCATGCCCTTTTTGTTTTTACCTTTTCTCTAAGTTTTTCATGTTGTATGATTTAGTATCTTGTCATTGTTGCATACATATGTCTTGAATGTCTACTTTAGTGTGATTTTGACACAAGGTCATCCCCTCACTAAAGTGGGGGCTAAATGTAGTGACAAAAAATGTATCCCTTACATTCTCTCACTTGTTTGGGCCCTCCTAGTTTAATTTGGACTTAATTGTGCCTTAATTTAGTGTTGTACAAAATGTATTTATTAACACTTTCACACTTATTTAGGTATCCCTTAATTAATTGAGCTTAATTATGCCTTAATTGGCCCTTTAATTCATTTACCAAGCCTATTTAATTACAATTTTCGAAGAGGAAACCTAACATTCATTAATGCCTTATCCTAACACTTCTCATTGAACAATGTGTGTCCTAGGTTTGGGGACCTAGGACCCATTTTCCCATGGGCGAATGGGTCCTCCCTTAACCTTAGGAATTAAATTTAAATTATGTTTTTGGTGGTATTCTAACATATTCAAATCTATGATTTGATGCCAGCTTGTGATATTTAAATTTTGGAAAATTAAGGATACATATATATATATATATAAGGTTATTTCACTATGTTTCATCTAAGATTTTTCTAGAAATTTTCAAGAATTTTATGAGAAATTCAAGAGCATTTTGAAGAACTTCAAATGCATTCAAGAGTAGATTTCTTAGTGTTTTACTGCAACATTCAAGATCCAATTATCATGTCAAATTCTTCTTGCATCATGCATGTTTTTGGAGCTAATATGGTGATGTAGGTTTCATGATCCAATCAAGCATTGAAAGCACTATCTCAAGCAAGATTCAAAGTTCAAGATCCACATCCATTGAGGCCATTTCATGCAAGTTACATATTTACATTCCAAGGTTTATTCAAGGGTTTGTTGAGTTGTAGCATTGCTTTGTTCATTCTGCATCCCCTCTTTCATGTGTTTATTCATTTCAAGGTTTGATTACCAAAATGAGATTTGACCAAGGTGAACCCCCATTCACCAAAAACAAACAATTTTTCCCTTTCACATTGTGTTTTTAGATCTAGGTGGGAGAAAGCCTGAAGATCTATTGAATAGAAAATTTGAAGAAGTTGAAAAAGTTGTCATCTCATGAAAACTCATCTACATAATTTATTTTCGACATTTCAACACCGCCACTTGGAAAAATTGAAAGCTACATATCTATATTAGAGGCTCCTAAAAGTTGCAGAAAATCCCTGACAAAGGAACCATTCGCCCTTAGGTGAATGAGTCTCAACCAGCCTTTGAAGACTAACTTTTGGTGAAAGGTACACTTAGATCTACCCTTCTCAAATATGTAATTTAATTGTAGGTTCTATTAGTATCGAGTTTAATCTTGTTGTTTCAAGTGTTAGATTTCATTTTGGTGTTAGTTTACTATTTTTAGTTTTTCTCCCCAAAGTGTTGTTTGGCATTGACCCTCATCCTTCATTCATAAGGAAATCTATAGATTCACATCTTGAGTTGACTCACCTAAGGGTTGTAAGTCAATTCTTTGTGTGGATCTCATTTCCTAATGAAATAAAGCAGAATATGTCTATAATTTTGGTGAACCCCACGGGTATGTGCAGGATCATCATGGAAAAAATAGGCCCTTAAGTGGCAAAAAAATAAAAAAAATCAGAGTTAGGCAACTTGACGTAAAAAATTGAATAAGTTATCTATATTATTTCAAAAATATGTAAGAATAGAATCTATAGAAAATTGAATGTAGTTTCTAAACTACTAGGTTTGTTTAAAAAAAAAATCTATTTGGTGAAAATTTGAAATTTCAATGTAGTAGTACTTAAATTTCGTGGAAAAAATAAGTAGTGGATTCTGACCACCCTAACCACAATAAAATGATAATATTTTTATAATATTTTAGATATAAGTAGAGGACTCATGTCCCGATGTGATGCATATTTTTGTAATTTTTTCAAGTAAATAATTAATTATGAATTTTTTATTACAATTTTTAAAAATATAAAAACTCGTATGTTTGACGACCTTAACTTGGTAAAAACTTCATGAAATTCATTTTTTCTTTTTTTAATCCTATAGTATGTGAACCATAGAATGTGGCACATGTTTTGGATTCAAAAAATGTCATACCATTTGAAAGCTATATATGTTTTCAATTAGCCTATCAATCAGGACTTTAGTCATAATTCGAATAGAAAATCAATAATAATTACTTATTAAATTCAAATTAAAGAATAATTTATATTGGTAGAAAGCTGAGAATCTCCTTTAAAAACCCTTTTTATTTCATCAATTTTGGGTAAAAAAAAATTGTTAGCCACATACCCATCATATTGCCACTTTTTGGCCCATCATGATCCTACACATACCCCCACATTTTAACCCACCTATTTTCCTTCCTTTCAACAACATATTTGAGTCCCAACACAAATTACTACTTGTAATAGTCATATCTTGAAATAAATGAAGTGAAGAAAATAATATACTTATATTTTCTTCATAATGCTAAAATTAATTGACCTTTAGACAAGGCTATTCTTTGTTCATATTTTTTTAATTCAAATCTACAAGTATATAGAGTTTTTTTTACTAACACTACTATATACTTTCCACAATTCTTGCTCCTATCCATGTTAACAATAAATAGACTCCTACAACAGAACTTGGCCCTAATACCAATTGTTGATTTCTTAAGAGATAATAATTGTAGTATAAAAAATAGCACAATAAAAAGATAATATTTATAATAAAAAAACTTAAAATATTCTTAGATTTGTTGCTACAAAATAGTCTATGTTAAATAAAAAATTCATAAAACTCTTAAAAATATATTTTAAGTTCTAATATGATTTGAATAACTACAAAGATGTTTAGTTATAGTTGTAGGAAATGTGGTTTATGCCTTAGTTTATGAATATAAATGGTGAAATATGTGGTAGAAAATAAGTGGTGATGTTAATGGACCTTTGGTGTACTGGTGAAGTCAAATGGTTCTAAATGAGCCCACATTAGATCAAGTCTTGTTGAGTACTAGGGTGCAACACAATAAGGGATAATGCCAAGATCATTCCTCATACTAATTTGGCATAATGTATACCTCTTAGTCCTTGAATCTTAGCTAAAGAGGTTTTAGCTTAAATCTTGTGCTTGAGTATTAGGCATCTAAACAATTATGTAGGTTTGATATAAAACCCTCTAACCAAAACAAAGTAAGTGGTGATTAAACACAAAAGTGATAAATTGAATACATTACTAGAATGAGTTGGAATCCATAAAGAATAAGGTGGTGTTTATATAGGATAAGATAAGTGTGAGAAGTAATAAGGATCCTATGGTGGATATTTAGTTTTCTATAGGTAGTGTAGAGAGTTGGTCATCATGTTGGTGAATAGGTTTAGTGATCATCATTTAATTATTTATATTATGAGAATTGTTGTCACCTAGAAATTGCACCCTATGCACAGAGATTGAAACTGAACTTTCTAGAGACACATGGGATCATTTCAAGGTTGTGGGTCACCTGAATTTAAAATGAACCTCTGGAGAAGGCCGTCTTCCTCTGGGTATCACCTAAAACTACTGATTCTTTGAGGGTAAAAGGAGAAGGAATGCATAAAATAAAAACTAACGCTATGGTGATATACCGTATTGATAGGAAATCATGAAATGAAACAAGAAGAAAATACACTGGGAAACTTAAATGCTACTGTTTCACATACTCAAAACAACTTCTTTTAGACTTATGCATCATTCTTAATAGGTTTGATCTACACACACATCTTAGGAAGGAAAGATAAATTTCACAGCTTTAAGGTATGAGTGCAGAATTATAAAACACAGTTAAAGACTTGCATAATCAAAAGAAAGATACAGAAATGAGAACAGTACAAACATGAACACTAGCTTCCAAGGTAAAATCTGTGTTGTATTCTAGATTCCAGTTGAGTTACAAAACATAAATCAGTTGAGGAAGGATTGATAAAAATCACTAACTCTTCAGAGCGTATAATCTGAACTATTTACAAAAAAGGCAAAATTGCCTTATATATCAAATTGTGTCAGCCCCTTAGGGCTTACAAAATATCAGTCCTCGGAGTAGATTTTTCCCTAGATCTTTTGACTGAATTTAATGTTGAACCCTGCGTGTCCATGTCGGCGAAGAGTCATTCCCCAGAGAAGCCTCTTCAGATATTTCGTAGCTATCATATTCACTCCCTGGCATCATGTCTTGTTTGAACCTCTTCAGCTGAACGCTTTGAATCCCCTGAGCTCAGAACAGATAGACATTGCATTCATTCCATTGATGTTCTTCATTCTGGTCAAACTACCACAGCTTGCTTTCAGATCTTCCTGGTTGGTCAAGTGTATTCCATGTAGATTCTGTGGGCAGTCAAAAGCTCCTTTCATCATAATCACATCTCGGCGAGACACTGAAAGTGTCTCACTGATGCAATTATGCCCTCTGAAGCCATTGACATAGCATGTGACAGTCGATGAGAGTTCTTATCGAGCCAAAAAAATACCGATATCGCTTCTGTGGTCGCCAAGACAATCACGTTCGGCAAGACAACATGGGGAACTCTCAGGGGTCATATCGATGCACAAGATGTCGTCGAGACTACAACCTATCGACAAGACATCACTCCGATAGTCAGGTGCTACATCGATGTCATTCATGTCCAGGAGACCTTCTGCTAGTCGGTGAGACCTTTGCCGATGACTTCATCTTTATCGCCAAGACCTCTCACATCGGCAGGACCTCAAGAAAAAGTCTTCAACTGTTGGCGAGCTCAACTTGCTTTCAATGAGACCCTACCGAGTTGGGAAAACATCCTATCAAGGCCTCTCTTCTTCACTGATGCTGCCTCCTTCGTGTATCAGCAAGACAACCATTTATCCCCAAGAGGTCACAGGAGGCTTAATGAGTCATGTCGAGATCCCCTTCTATCATTGAGACATACCAAGTTGGAAAGACATCCTACCGAATGTAAGACCTCCTTTCTAAGTCTCCCCGAACACATTTTACTCTACCAAGCTCTACATTTCCTTTGGTGAGACCCTGGCAAGTCAGTGAGAGATCTTACCAAAAGCAAGAGGCTACCCCGAGACCCTTCATCTTCTATCGATGAGACATTATTGATGTTACCCCGAGACATTTCATTCCACTGAGCTCCAAATCTCCTTCGGTGTGACTCCCATCGGTCGGGAAGACTTCATGGCGAAGGGAAAATGCTACATCGAGCTCATTTCGTTGTCGCCGAAACTTTGGCCTATCGGCCAGACCCTTTGTCAAGCACACTACGATCTCCCCGAACTCACATCTTCTAGCCAGACTGGTGTTTGTCACCGAGACTCATGCCAAACTCCTCCGTTCTACCCGAGCTCTCCTCAATTCGCTGAGATTCCCACCGGTCGGTGAGATGTTTCACCAAGCTCCCTATCCTTTCGGAGATGAGTTCACTTTTCTTCGGTCAGGGAGACATCACCAACTCGACAAGACCTTTCACCGATACCTGCATCCTTTGGCCGAGACTGCTATCTCCTGCCGAAGCCTCTTCATTTGTCGGCAAGACATAATGCCTTCACCAAGACCTCTTAGCGAGTTCAAATTGCCACGCTGAAGACTTCAAAATAAGGCACTATCGGCGAGACATGTTAGTTTTGCTAGGAGTTCTCACCGAGCACTAGGACTTACCCCAAAGGACTGCAGTCGGTGTGACTTTCTCACATCGGTAAGACTTCTTACTGACAGTATTTCTTCTGGTGAGAGTTTCCCCGATGACTTTAAACTAGCTGCTGTCGGCGAGACTTTAACTCTTCACTGGGACTTCTCACTGAGCCGCTTTGTTATCCCGAAGCCCGTGGTCGCTATGAGTCTCCTTGATTTATGATTGAATGGCCTATCGGCCAAAGAATTCCACGTGATAAGAGGTCATACCGAACCCTTCTTGTCACAATGATAGGCTCTATAGTGAAAGCATTCGACAAGACAGAAACTAGGTCACAATGACCTGTTCAAAATAGAATGTATCAAAGCTACTAGTCAACCAGACAGTGAAGATGTCATACCGACTTGGCTCTAATGGAGGCTTGAGCTTGTGATTATTGAGGCATATTTCCAACTAAGCAAGCTTCCCAACTGAGTTCCCTGTGAAATGTCATCAGATGCATGAACTAACCCTCAATGAAAATACCCCATCTGCCCTTATGAACATCTAAAACATAATCTGTCTTGCCCGATTGAGCCCATAGGTGAAAATTGGGTAACATTTCTAGCGACCTTTGTTGGATGTTTGCCTACTAAACATGAAGACCAATAGTCTAGGCTTATCCATTGGGCATGGAGTCATTAGGAAAAACCTCTAAAACAGACCCAAGGCAACTTTGAAAATGGTTGGAACTCGCCTGAAGCTTGTAGGACACAACAGGTTGTGAAAAGAAAAACAAAATAGGGGAAAATGAAAGAGAAAAATTATTGTGCCATCACAGCATCTGAGAAATAGAACATAATTAACCTGAAGCGCAGAAGCACTTATTGAAAACAGAAACCTAAACTAATATGTGCAAAAGAGGAACTCCATCAGACTTGAAAATAGGGCTTAAGGTGTATCCCATTGACTGGGATGGGGAGCACTTCCCCTTCTGTTGTAGCCAACTGATAAGCATTGTGCTCCTTACAGTCTCTGATAATGAATGGGCCTGTCCACATGTCAAACTTCGTGTGATGGCCTGGTTTGCTTTTCAGAACATCCCATTTGAGCACAAGGTCTCCCACCTTAAAAAAATTTGTTGTAGCCCTTCTGTCAAATGTTTTCTTTGTTTGGAGCTGATGATACTCCAAATCCTTCATTGTTTTGTCCCTTAATTCTTCAAGTTCTATGAGCTCTACATATCTCATGGACATTGGGTCCTATTCCTCGAACATCTCCAACTGATGTATAATTTCAAGAGCTGGGAGCTCCACAAACAAGGGCAATCTTACCTCTTTGCCATAAACCAACATGTATGGTGAATTACCAATAGACCTCTTAGGAGTCACTCTATCTGCCCAAAGTGCATTCTTTAATTTAGTGTGTCAGGTCCTTTGATTATCCTCCATTGTTCTTTTGATAATCCTGATGAGATTCTTATTTGTTCTTTCAGCTAAACCATTACCCTGAGGGTAATAATTTGAGGATGTATTTCGATGAATACCCTATTTAATATCCCAATCAGTTAGTCTTAATCCCACAAATGCAAGAGCGTTATCAGATATGATAGAGTCAGGAACTCCAAATCTGGTGACTATTTCTTCATAGAAGCTCAAAACTGAAGACTCTTTTGCTTCTTTCAAAGCTATTGCTTTTGTCCATCATGTGAAATAGTCTATAGCAGTCAGCACCCACTTATGACCAGCACTGGATGGCGGGTTAATTGGAACAATGAAATCAATGCCCCATCTCATGAAGGGCTGCTCTACTTGAATTGGATGCAGAGGCATAGTAGGCAACTTTTCCTTTCCTGCGAATAAAGCACATTTGATACACTTTCTTGACTAGGAATATGCATCTTTGAACAAGTTGGGCCAATAGTAACCAGCTCTCATGATTTTCCAGGCAATGGTTCTTGGGTCAAAGTGGCCTCCTACAACTCCATCATGAAACTCATGAATTACCTTCTCAATTTGATGGTTGTGAATGCACCTTAATAGGACACCATTCAGATCCTTTTTGAAAAGAACATTATTTACCAGCACATACGGTATGGACTGCAATATGAAGTATCTTCTTTTAGCTTTGTTTAATCCCAATGGGCATTCACCAGTTTGTAGAAATTAGGTCATGTCTTGAACCCAATTAATTGTTCCGACAAGTACATCATCTTGAGAAACCTGAGACTCATTTGTATTAGCAAAAATAGCATCCTTTTCCAATTTTTTTTTACTGCTTGACCCTATAGCAAGCTGCTCACAAAGACCTTTACCTCTAACCAGTTTGGTGATCTTAATATCTACATCATACTCCATGACCTTGGTGATCCATCCTGCTCTTTTTTCATTCATATCTTTATTCAATAAAAATTCCTTCACACTTGAGTGTGCAACCAGAATATGAATCTTATTGTTCGAGATCAAAGGCTTGAATTTCTTTAGGCTTCTGATCATAGAGAGAACATGCTTCCTAACAAATGTATACCTCTCTTCGTAATCAACAAGTATTTGACTAAAGAAGGCTATTGACTGTTCTAAGTTGTCACTATTTTTTTGTACCAACATAGCAAAGATTGAACCAGTGCCACCAACAGCATACAAAAAGAAATCTTTGGAGAAATCTGGATTTACCAATGTTGGGGCAGACGCTAAGGCCTCCTTAATTTATTTAAAACTATGCCTTGCCTCTTTTGTCCAACTGAAAACCACACTCTTCTTGAGCATGACAGTCAAGGGTTGTAACAGGTTTGCAACATTAGGAATCAATCTTCTCAAAAAGTTGATTTGGCCCAAAAAAGCTCTGCAAACGCTTCTTGTGATTTGGCAATGGCAACTCAAGTATGGCTCTGACTCTTTCAGGGTCAATAGTAATTCCTTGCTTTGACACTATATGTCTTAATAATTTCCCTTCATGAATAGCAAAGATACTCTTTTTTGGGTTGAGAGAGATACCAAACTCTGCATTTTTCAAAAACTTGCCTAAGATGTAACAAATGTTCATCAGCATTCTTGGAATAAACTATAATGCCTCAATATAATCTTATTGATCAAATTTTGAAATGCCATGTCCATGGCCCTCTGAAATATGGCACCAACATTGGACAAACCAAAAGGCATCCTTTTGTATGTCGTGGTGCCCCACTTAGTTGTAAAAGCAATTTTGAACTGATCCTCCTCTTTAACCAACACCTGATTATAGCCCAAAAAACCATCTAACAAGGAAAACCTTTTAGAACCAGCAACTACTTGTAAGATTTGTTTCATATAGGGCAGCGGGTAATGATCTTTCAAAGATGCTTGGTTAAGATCCCTAAAGTCTACACAAAGTCTTATTTCACCACTTTTCTTCCTAACCAGAACAAGATTAGAAACCCAAAAGGTTTGTTTAATTGGAAAGATGATACCCCCTTCAACTAGTTTGGTTAGCTCTTTAATCATTAAGGGTTCAAGCTTAGGATTCAAGGGCCTTTGTTTTGCCTTACTAGCTTAGCATTAGGTTCTAACTCAATTGTGTGTTGAGCAATATGGGGATCAAACCCTTTCAAATCTAAGTATTCCCAAGCAAAGACATCATAAAATTCTTGAAATAAAGCAACAAAAGATTGTTTATCTTCAGGTGAACAATTTTTTCCTATCTTAAGGAGCTTACCTTTGAAAATCTCCAGTTCTTCATAATGCTCTTGTTTGAGCTGCAAGCCAGCTTTACCCTTTTTAAGCTGATCGTTAGTACTGGAAATTGACTCTAAGGTAACAAGACCCTTGGGTAACTTATTTTTCCTCAGCTATATGACTTGATCATTATAGTGTTGCTTGAGTTTTGCTTGATTCACCATGGAGAACTGATCTTCTTCGAGCAAGAAAAAAAGAATCTGTTCATCACTATCAAAGACTTGCCAGTGAATGTTGTTATTAGGAATTGATGACCTGACTACAACCTTCACATACTGCTGTACTTTCTCTTTTCTAATGTCACCTGGAATATCAAACTGTGCTCCAATGGCTGCAAGCCTATTCGCATGCTTGTTCTGATTCCTTGGAATAGACACCAAGTTAAAGGCATCAAAATCCTCAAGCATGTTCCACACTCTATTTCTATAAGACTTTAGTATGTCATTTTTAGCAACATTCAGGCCTCTTATTTGATTGACAATTAACTCGTTGTCCCCATATACTTTCAAGTGGGTTATTCCTCTCTTCCTTTCCCACTCAAGACCTTGAACAAGGCCCTCATACTCAGCAGTGTTGTTGGAGCACGCAAAAGAAAAATGGAAAGCAGCATAATACTTATCACCCTGCAGAGATACAAGCATTGCACCTCCTCTACCTCCATTTTTGCTTCTAGACCCATCAAAATACATCTCCCATAATTCATTCTGCTGCTCAAACTGACTTTCTGCACTTCTTTCAAGATTTGGCATTTCTACCCCTGCTTCATGCAATACATAATTGCCCAAGCCAACGTCCTGAATGAGCTTATTTGGATCATCAACCACATTCTTAGCTGCCCATTCATTCAGGAGTACCTCAGGTACACTCTTAGCTTGTAACTCTTGTGCTGCAACAAGTTCAATATCCTCTTAAACAATAGAGTTAACATTTATAGCAGATGGCACATAAGGTTCGATGTGATCCTTGGCAAGGGACTCCGAAGTTATAGTTACCTTAGTACCATACCTGGTCCTAAAAAGCATATGGGACCAATCTGAAGATAAATACCCTCCAATTTTAGCTATGAAGTCTCTACATAGGCATAGAGCAAAAAATGGAGGCAAATCTATGACAAACACATCTTGCGGAATTGAAAAGTTGGGACAGGCATGTAGTGTGAGATTCAGATTTTTAATAACACCTATAGTGTTTACTGTTGTCCCATCCAATTGAAGTACTCCCTTTTCTAATGGATGGTATTGTAAACCTAGCTGGTTTGCAATCTTTTTTGGCATTACCGAACTGCTATCCCCGCTATCAACCATGCAATTGTGTACCAATTTATTCCCCACTATTAAGGAAACATAGAAAGGAGGGGGCTTGACACCATTACTTTGTTGTGTGGTACTATCCAAAGGTGCATTAGTTAAAACTGACTTTGTTTTGCCTAAAGAGACTTCATTTGGTGGATTCAAACTGACTGAATTTGATAAGGCTGACTGTAACAAATTGATTTGACCACGGATTGCTAAAGAATCCCATATCAAAATTGAAACATTCATTTTTTTCATACTTTCAACAATGTTGAAAGGTGCAGATATATTTACCTTTGGCTGCGTCTTTGCAATAGCATGGTCAAGTTGCACTTGACTTGCGGATGAAGCATGTAAAGGCTGCTCCCTACTAGTGTCATAACCTTGCTACAAAGTGTGTGGTACTTGCTAATTTGATGGACCAGCAACTCCCTTATTCTTATTTGTTGCTTGTTCAATCTCGAAAGCCCTCTTCTTGGCTCTAGTATTAGCAGCAACAGATGTGTCATCCTGGTTCACTCCACAAAATTCTTCTCCCTTCCAATTCATGAGAGTTGAATCATCTCCAGGTTGACCCTACTGTTGTGGATATCCCTCCTTAGGCAAATCTTGCACACCTACAACATTTTGCACCATAAGAGCTTGATTGATGACGCCATTAGAGCATGTAGCTTGATTATGTGGCTGACTACATGGATAACACCATTCATAATCAGCAGCTAGATTGTTTTGAACAAGAACAAGCTCTTTGACAGCACTAATTGGAGATAGATTGTAGGCCTGAAAAGGTCTTGTGGCAACATTTTGTCTTAAGCCTTGGTAATTGCCTTGATACTGTTGTCTATTCCCCTAGAACTGCTATTGTTGACCTTGAAAAGGCTGACTTGAGGCCTGATTCTGTTGTTGATAAGGCCTAGAATAGGACTGTTTTTTTTCCAAGTTCACCAACTTGTTACCAAAAGTCTATAAAAGACTTTTGATCTCTTGTTACTCCTGTGATGAGCCTGAAGCAACACTTTCTTTTTTATCAACAGCTGGAACAGTAGCTGGCAGCATTGGTACAGCTGGTAGAGGTGTGAAAGGAGGTATTTGCAAATGAATGTTTGCATGAATTTCAAGAAATATAGGCATTAGAGGCCTAGGAGCGAGTTTTCCAGCTTGTATTAAGTTGTTCTCAGCTCTGATTGCTATTTCAAAAGCATCTGGCAAAGACACTCCTCCCATTGACTGTATCATGATAGCTATATCGCTGTTCAGAGCCCTCAAAAAAGTATAAAAATGCGTATTTTGAAGGTGGCCTCATCGTCGCAAGGATTCTATTCCAAGTTCTCTAAAATATAAAGTTGAAGTCATTCATCTGCTCTTATGGAGCCCGCTTAATTGTAGTCAATTTTTCCAATAGAGACAAGTTATCAGACCTGTCTTGAAATTGTTTATGCAACTTGTCTCCAAATTCATCCCATGTTGCAATTGAACTAACTGGTAGGCTCCTATACCATTGCACAACTCTTCCCTTCAGTGAAGCAACTAGTAATCTCACTGCAACATCCTCTTGGGTTATGTGATGTACTCCACATAGCGAAGCCACATCTCGCATGTGTTTAATCGGGGTAGTTTGATCTTCTCCCATGAAAGTTGGCAGACTCTTCAAGGCTGCCATTGGGATATCATTGTGTTGTGCCAAATTTAAGGGGCTTCCTCCATTAAAAGCAACAAAGGGTTGATTCCTTGGAGCGGCCATAGGAGGTGGCTGAGGTGGATTTGTTGGTGCAACAAAATGAGATCCCACGGATGGAGGGGTAGACTGAGTTCTTCTAGAATAGATAACTATTGTTCCTCACTTTTTTGTTGCTCTACCTTTTCTTCTTGGTGGTGACAACTGCGAATATTCGAAAGGACCAGAGTTACTTCTTGTCCGAACTCTTCTCATAAACTAAAGAATGTGCTGATTTTGAAATTCTTTCCTCTTTATGGAGTCACCAAGTATGCCAAATGACTTCTATAAAGTTTGGGACTCGCTGGTTGCATACTAAACCAGCAGTTCAATCTAATTTCTAGTCCCATTGGGCATGCCAGAAACTGTTGTCATCTAGAAATTGCACCCTATGCACAGAGATTGAAACTGAGCTTTCTAGAGACACATGGGATCATTTCAAGGCTGTGGGTCACCTGAATTTGAAATGAACCTCTGGAGAAGGCCGGCTTCCTCTGGGTATCACCTAAAACTATTGATTCTTTGAGGGTAAAAGGAGAAGGAATGCATAAAATAAAAACTAATGCTATGGTGATACACCGTATTGATAGGAAATCATGAAATGAAACAAGAAGAAAATACACTGGGAAACTTAAATGCTACTATTTCACATACTCAAAAGAACTTCTTTTAGACTTATGCATCCTCTTAACAGGTTTGATCTACACACACATCTTAGGAAGGAAAGATAAATTTCACAACTTTAAGGTATGAGTGTAGAATTATAAAACACAGTTAAAGACTTGCATAATCAAAAGAAAGATACAAAAATGAGAACAATACAAACATGAACACTAGCTTCCAAGGCAAACTCTGTGTTGTATTCCAGATTCTAGTTGAGTTACAAAAAATACATCAGTTGAGGAAGGATTGATAAAAATCACTAACTCTTCAGAGTGTATAATCCAAACTATTTACAAAAAAGGTAGAAATGCCTTATATATCAAATTGTGTCGGCCCCTTAGGGCTTACAAAATATCAGTCCTTGGAGTAGATTTTCCCTAGATCTTTTGACTGAATTTAATGCTGAACCCTACATGTCCATGTCAGTAAAGAGTCATTCCCCGGAGAAGCTTCTTCAGATATTTTGTAGCTACCGCATTCACTCCCTAGCATCGTGTCTTGTTTGAACCTCTTCGGCTGAACACTTTGAATCCCCTGAGCTCAGAACAAATACGCGTTGCATTCATTTCGTTGATGTTCTTCATTCTGGTTAGACTACCACGGCTTGCTTTCAGATCTTCCTGGTTGGTCGAGTGTATTCCACGCGGATTCTGTGGGTGGTCAAAAGCTTCCTTGATCAAAATCACATCTAGGAGAGACACTGAAAGTGTCTCACTAATGCTATTATGCCCTCTAAAGCCATCGGCATAGCATGTGACAGTCGATGAGAGTTCTTATCGAGCCCAAAAAATATATCGATATCGCCTTTGTGGTCGCCAAGACAATCTTGTTCGACAAGACAACATGGCGAACTCTCAGGGATCATACCGATGCACAAGATGTCGCCAAGACTACAACCTGTCGGCAAGACATCACTCCGATAGTCGGGCACTACATCGATGTCATTCATGTCCGGGAGACCTTCTGCTAGTTGGTGAGACCTCTGCCGATGACTCCATCTTTATTGCCAAGACCTCTCGCATCGGCAAGACCTCAGGGCGAAGTCTTCAACTGTTGGCGAGCTCAGCTTGCTTTCGGTGAGACCCCACCGAGTTAGGAAAACATCCTATCAAGGCCTCTCTTCTTCGCCAATGCCGCCTCCTTCGTGTATTGGCAAGACAACCATTTATCACCAAGAGGTCATAGTGGGCTTAATGAGTCATGTCGAGATCCCCTTCTATCGCTGAGACATACCAGGTCGGAAAGACATCCTATCGAATGTAAGACCTCCTTTCTGAGTCTCCCCAAATGCATTTTACTCTACCAGGCTCTACATTTCCTTCGGTGAGACACTGGCAAGTAGGTGAGAGATCTTACCAAAAGCAAGAGGCTACCCCGAGACCCTTCATCTTCTATCGGTGAGACATTATTGATGTTACCACGAGACATTTCATTCCACTGAGCTCCAGATCTCCTTCGGCATGACTCCCATCGGTCAGGAAGACTTCATGGCGAAGGGAAAATGCTACACCGAGCTCATTTCGTTGTCGCTGAAACTTTGGCCTGTTGGCCAAACCATTTTCCGAGCACACTACGGTCTCCCTAAACTCACATCTTCCAGCCAGACTGGTGTTTGTCACCGAGACTCACGTCAAACTCCTTCGTTCTGCCCGAGCTCTCCTCAATTCGCTGAGACTCCCACTGGTCGGTGAGACGTTTCACCGAGCTCTCTATCCTTTCGGCAATGAGTTCACTTTTCTTCGGTCGGGGAGACATCACCAAATCAACCAGACCTTTCGCCGATACCTGCGTCCTTTGGCCGAGACTGCTATCTCCTGCTGAAGCCTCTTCATCTGTCGACAAGACATAATGCCTTCGCCAATACCTCTTAACAAGCTCAAATTGCCACGCTGAAGACTTCAACATAAGGCACTGTCGGTGAGACATGTTAGTTTCGCTGGGACTTCTCACCGAGCACTAGGACTTACCCCGAAGGAATGCAGTCGGTGTGACTTTCTCACATCAGTAAGACTTCTTACCGATAGTATTTCCTCTGGTGATATTTTCCCTAATGACTTTAAACCAGCTGTTGTCGATGAGACTTTAACTCTTCACCGGGACTTCTCACCAAGCCACTTTGTTATCCTAAAGCCCATGTTCACCGTCAGTCTCCCCGATTTACGATTGAATGGCCTATCGGCCAAAGAATTCCATGCGATAAGAGGTCATACCGAACCCTTCTTGTCACAACGATAGGCTCTATAGTGAAAGCGTTCAGCAAGACAGAAACTAGGTCACAGCGACCTGTTCAAAACAGAATGTATCAAAGCTTCTAGTCAGCCAGATAGTGAAGATGTCATACCGAATTTGCTCTAATGGAGGCCTGAGCTAGTGATTATTGAGGCATATTTCCAATAAAGCAGGCTTCCCAACTGAGTTCCCTGTGAAATGTCATCAGATGCATGAACTAACCCTCAATGGAAATACCCCATCTGGCCCTTATGAACATCTGAAACATAATCTGTCTTGCCTGATTGAGCCCATAGGTGAAAATTGGGTAACAAGAATATCCATAAAATATTTTAGGTTTTTAAAAAGGAAGGAAATTGTGTGGGATAGCATGGTATTTTATGAAAATTTGGTAGAACATATGATCAATCTATGAAGGTGGATTCTTTGTGCTTGGAAGATGAAATTTTTGAAAACATTAGGATTTCAATTCTTTAAAAAATTTAGAAATAAGGATAATTATGTTTAATGGATGACATGAGAGTCTTAATCAATGTTTTTTTACGAATTTTGACCAGATGTCTTTGCTTTCAAATTTTGATCTAATTCGGCTCTAAAATCTATTGAAGGATGACATCTAAATATTTTAAAACAAATAAGTAATGTGATTAGGTAATTTATCTATGAGGATAAAATCATCTTTGAAAGTCGATTCTTGAAGGCATGCATGTTCAATTACATTTTTAACAAAGGATAAATATTTCAATAATATTCATGAAATTATATATTTTACATGTTATTTTTGGTCTAGTTTATCCATGTAGCCAATTTTCATGATAATTATTTCTATCAAACTATTTTTTTATATTTTTCCTTTGATTTTAGATGCATGATCTTGCATGATGTATTTATTCCAAAAAAAATTTTAAAAATTATTTTTATTAATTAATACCCAAATCAAATTTTCACAATAATATGTAGTCTTTTTCCACCTATGCTATGTGCAATTGTGTATGATATATTTTTTTCTAGCTCTATTTTTGTTTAATATCTCTTCAATATATTATTAGTTCTTTATTTTTTATCTTTCAATTGGTATTAGAGTAGGTTTTATAAGTTTTATTGTGTAGGTAGCATATATAGTCTAATAGTTATCTTCAAACTAATATTAGAATGGCTAGTTGTAGAAACTTTCTATTATAGATTTTGTTGTTTATAAGGGATAACTATAGATACTAGAGTATCAAAATGAGGAGTGTACTCTTATCCCAAGATATTTGGGAATTAGTAGAAGTTGGATACATGTAACTTGTAGATTAAAATACTTTCAATAATTTGATAGAAAATAAATGAACTCAGTTGAAAGAAGACAAAAATAAAGTCAATTAAGTTCCATTCACTACATAGTTTACATTGGATATTTCATTTTTTTCTAATATTATTGTTATGAAAAAATTAAAGGATGCATGGGGGCTTTGCAAATTGTATATGAAGGTTTTGAACAATAATACCTCAAACCTTTAGAAGATATTTTAAAAATTTAAGGATGAAAGAAGTTGAATACATTCAATATTCTATTACAAGGAATCAAGGTATTTTAAATCATATTAGAACTCAAGGAGAAGTGATAATAGAGAAGAATATTCTAGAGAATATTTTAAAATATTTTCTTCCAAAATTTGATCTAGTGGTGATAGTCATTGAAGAAAGAAAATATCTAACCACATTCAAAGTGGTAGAGTTTGTAGGTTCTTTTTAATATTGTGAGGAGTGTATATAACATTCTATAAAGAGCCATTTGTATGTCTTATGGTCTACTATAAAAATTGAAGAAAAATCTACTACTCCTCTTTCTTAAATAAATAAATCTCAAGAGGAATCTTCTAATATTAGAGGATACAGTAGAGGAATATAAAGAGGAAATAATAGAGGAAGAGGAATAATTTCTATAGACAACTAAAGCATCCAATGTAGGTATTATTAATGGTATGGTCACTATGGTTCTATGTGTAGAAAGAAGAAATCTAACTTAAATACTTGTCAAGAGCCAACTATACTAAAGAGTCTTTTGAATATACAAACATTCTCACCGGAAATTTTGAAAAATAACATAAAAAGGATGTGTGGCTCCTAAATAGTGGGTGCTCAAATCACATGACAAGAAAATCTATTATTTTTATCAAATTAGATGAATCTATGAGAAGTCAAGTAAACTTTGATGATGATAAAGAGGTTGATATCATTGGAAAAGGTACCCTTGCAATAAAGACTAAGAAAGAAGAAAATACTTATATTCATGATACTTTGAATGTGCCAAAATCATATCATAATCTCTTAAGTATTAAATAACTTGTAGAAAAATATTAATTTTATGTTTGATGCTAACTACTGTAAAATATTTGATATATAATCTAATTATCATCTTATAGAAAAGACGTGTAAGAAAAGAATAGATTATTTCCTCTCACATTTGTATCCATTAAAGTGCATGCTCGCAAAGTAACCATAGATGCTTTGTGGCCATGACACCAATGTTATGGTTATCTAAATTTTCAAAGATTATGTTTGCTTCACAAGAAGAATATGGTGAGAGGACTTCCAAAAATTTAAGAAAAATAAGAATTTTTTTTAAGGTGTCCACTTGTAAAGTATCATAAAGATAGGTTTTTTGGTGAACAAATCATGTAGAGAAAGTTCCTCTTGATCTTGTGCATGTTGAAATTTGTGTTGATATCCAAGAGCAATATTTTAGTAAGAATATTTATTTATTGACTTTCAACGATGATTTTTCTCACCACACATGGATTTATTATCTTAGGTAGAAATATAAATATTTTGAACTCTTCAAGAATTATAAGACTATGGATGAAAAATAAAGTAGGTATTATTTCAAAATACTTAGAATAGATAGGGGGAATTCACTTCAAAATAATTTTCTGATTTATGTAGTAATAATGGAATCAAGAGATAGCTTACTATAGCTTATACCCACTAGAAAAATGATATTGAAAAAATAAATAAATGTATCATTATGGAAATGTCATGAAGTATATTGTATTAAAAAATCCTCAATTTTTATTTGGGATAAGTAGTGGCAAAAAGTATATACATCTCAAATCGAATCCCCATATAATTATTTTAAAATATAATTACAATAGAATATTAGAGTGGCCATAATCCTTTAGTTGCTCATTTTCATGTTTTTGGTTTTCCAACATATGTTCATATTCTAGTTCAAAAGTTGAAGAAGTTGGATGAAAAATTCCAACTTTGTATATTCCTAAGATATTCAAATGCAACTAAAGGGTACAAGTTTTATAATCTTGACACAAAGCAATAGATTGTTAGTTCAAATGTGGTGTTTGATGAAGGTGAGTATGGTATTGGAAAAAAGGTGCATGAAAACAAAAAACCAATAATAATGGGCATAGAAGATAATGATGTTCCTCCTCTCTCCACAAACTCAAGTTCATCAAGTTATTTTGATATTACAATTTTAGGTGATAGTTCAAGTCCATCATTAACTCCAAGATCTTCAAGAAAGGTAAGAATTTTAAATAAAATTTATAAAAAGAGCTATAATATAAATCCATTTTTTAATTTTGAATTACATATAATAATTTAAGTTTAATCCTATATGTATGAAGTATTGAAAGAAAAGGTATGAAATGATCTCTTGAATGAAGAGATGGAAGCAATTGATAAAAATAACACACAGGACTTAGTACAACTTTCATAACACAAACAAGTGATTAGTGTCAAATGGATCTATCCAGTGAAATATATTGCTAATAGTTTTGTGAAACAATAGAAAGAAATATTAGTTTCCAAGAGAATTACATAAACACTTGGACTAGATTATTTAGAAACTTTTGCTCTAGTTTCCAAATTTGATACAATCAAGATTATATTGGCTATTATTGGACAATAAAAGTGACCAATATAAAAAATAGATGTAAAATAATCTTCATTAACCTTCATATATAGGAGGAAGTCTATACAGACCAACCCATGGGCTATAAAATTCAAGACAAAGAATAGTTGGCTTACAAGTTCGAAAAAGCTCTCTATGGGTTGAAGCAAGCTCTGCATGCCTAGTATGCAAGGATTGATAGTTATTTCTTGAAGAAGGGATTAAATAGAAGCCACTAAAATTCAACATTGCATGTCCAACATATTGGTAATGATATTCTCATTGTTTCCATTTATGTTGGTGATCTTATTTATATAGGTAACAACAAAAATCCTAAAATAAAAATTTAGGTAAAAATGGAATAAGAATTTGATATGTTAAATTTTAGACTCATGAATTATTTTCTTGGTGTGAAAGCTCAATAACAATTATAAGGTATACTTATTTCTCAAACCAATCATGTAGCTGATTTATTGAAAAGGTTTAGAATGATGACATGCATAACAGTTGCCACTGTTCTAGCACTTGGTGATAAATTAACCAAGGAAGATGCAAGTTCCAAAGTAGCTAATACTTTGTATAGAATTTTTTTTGGGAGTCTCATGTGCATCACTAAAAATAAACCCAATTTTATGTATGATGTGAGCCTTATATCTTGGTTCATTCAAGATCAACACGAGTCTTGTTGGCATGATACCATAAGAATATTGAGGTATGTGATTTATACATAATTTTTTTGCATTCATTATTATTTCATTAAAAAATATGAACTAGTTGGTTACATAGGTTATGATTGGGATATTTTAGTGGATGATAGAAAATAAACATCTAGTTATGTTTTCTCACTTGGTTCTAGAGTTGTATGATCTTGGAGTAGTAAAAAGTAAGTAATTGTGGCTCTCTTTTTTGCTAAAGAAGACTAAATTATAGTTGTTGAAGCACGTTTTCAAGCCATTTAGATTAGAAGGATCTTGGAAAATCTACATTTGTTGTAATAACATATAATTGCTATATTTATTATTATAATAATAGCACCATTGCAATGACAAAACATTTTATGTTCCATGTTAGATCAAAACACATAGATATTCAACATCACTTTAGTCAAGATTTGGTTCAAGATGGGAAAGTGGAATTATAGTTTTTTGGACTTCATCTAAAAAAGTTGTTATATTCACCAAACCTCTTCATGTTGTTAGTTTTTTTCTTTGAGACATAAATTAGGACTCTTCTCCATTGATCATTTAGGGGGAGATTTGAAGGAATGCATGCTCAACAATATGTTCAATATAGGATGAAGGTTTTAATAATATTCATGAAATTTTAGTTTGCATGATATTTTTAGTGCACTTCATCCATGCACCTTGTTTACATAAGAATAATTTATTTGAAACTATTTTTTTATATGTTTAATTTGATCATAGATGCATGATCTTTCATGATATTTTGATTCTTAATAATTTTATCTATTTATTCACTATTTTAATTACTAAACAACCAATTCAATTATTCACAATAATATATAGTCTTTTTTCACGATGCTATGTGTAGCTATGTATGATCATTTTTTTTTGGATCTATTTTTTAAAAATAGTACTTCAATATAATATTAGCTATTTAATTTATATCTTTCAATCCCCTTTTTACATGTAGATATATCCATTCAAAAGAACATTAAAACTTTAGTACCAAAGTACATTCTCCTTGAAGGTTGTGAATATGTCTAGAAACAATAAATATAATTAGAGAAAATATCAATATTTTGCCATAATTATAAGTTGAAAATTCATTAGACAAATAAATATTTCAAACTGAAGAATAACTCAACTTGGAAGTGGGTGTGAAAAGATGCATACCCTTTGCCTCTGAACTCTATAGATGAGGTTCAACCTCCTAAAAACAGGCATGTAACGCGCCATCGTGCAAACCCCAAAGGACAATTAAAAACAACAATTACTGTACATTTTTTTTTTTAAAGTAAATCTAAACATACATGAGATGCACATTGAGTCATAAGTCATAAAACTCAATTAAAAAAATCCATTAACACTTAAGTCCCTTGGGGTACACGAGGAGTCATTATGAAACTTAAATCCATACAACATCGATAAAGAATGAAATCCAAAGATATAATCCAAAACAAAGTAAACATTTACAAATGTAACACATACATGATAAACATTAATAAGAAACCATCCATGTACGTCAATACATCATATACATGATTAACTCAAAACTCATAATGATAAAATCTCTATCATCAAATAGACTCAAGGGACATATTGGCACAGATACAAAATATTGAATAATAGGTGTCATGGATCAATATTTACACAACGTTTATCAAGGATAGAATTATACATTGCATACTTCTCAACACAATACAATGCTCAAGAATTACAAAGATACAAAGGTGTTCCCCAACATGAATGGGAACCAGATAACAAGATAGAATAATACAACTAAGCAACGGAATACAAGATATCATAACTAGCTCCAAGACGAATGCTCTCTAGAGTCGCCGCAACTGGTATCAATCTGCACCTCTTGATCCTTTGTTGGGGACCCAATGGGGTGCTTAGCACATTCCACCCAACCACGTGGGTCTGAAGACCCACCCCCCGTGCTAGGAGCTGACAAGAAAGAGACCTCAACCAAGAACATCCAAATAGGGAACCCCAAGACTCAACATCATACAAGAATAATAGGAAACTCAAGAATAGTCACAACATCAATAAACCATGACCAAAAAACATGACATCCAAGCATGACGACAATAAATCACATCGCAACAGTGATAAACCACTTCAGAAACATAGAACAATAAATCACCAAAACATATAAATAGACCACTTCCAAGAATACCACAAGACCAACCCAATAAGGAATATCATAGTAACAATAACTTCAACAAAAACACTAGAAGATTCCATAGATCATAAACGACAACAACCCAGATCCAATCATACTAAACGCAAGACCCTAAAAATACATCATAGATAAATCAAAAGCAACCAATCAAAATCACTTGCAAAGTAAATCCAAGACCACAATCATAACACACTTCCAGAGGCAACCAAGAAAGCAAAGCATAAGTGTAACTAGTGGAGAGTATCATCGCATAGTCCTACATGGGTTATCCTGTGCCCTTCCTCCAAGCACCGACTATACTAGGCTGCTTGAGGCGTCGGCCCCCATCTATGGTTATCCTGGCCCTTCCTCCTACTTGAGGCATCGACCCCATAGGGTGACTCATGCGGAGCCGTTAACCTCTCATGGGGACGAGGTAACGACTTTGCCAACTATGGCCTTCTCAGTCTTCCAATAGTCTGTGATAGCCCTAATAAAGATGAGGTAACCAAAATTTTTAATATTGTTATGTGACTACTACCCATCCCTCCTAAATTCCTTAATTATGTTTTCACTTGATTAACAAACTCATTCGTGGGTTATCCTATGCACTTTCTCCTAACTGAGGCATTGGCCCCCACGAAGAGCCACTCTCCCTAGAGACCCAACAAACATCAAAACCAAGGGTTGTACTACATAAAATGAACATTAGATCTCAACAGAGAAACATGCGAGGCATTACCCATCTCGCTACAAACATATAATTAGAGTCTCAACAATTTTCGTACAACCCTTTCAAAATCATGATACCAAAACACTTCACATCAAGGTCACATAAAGAGAGAACATCAACTGTCAATCATCTCAAGCCTCTAGTAGCCGAAAGAACGGCAATCCACAAACAAGGGTAAAATGAAGCAATGAGAGTTTTTCCCCAATAATTCCAACACAAGGATAAAATTTCTCTCAAATATGAGATTAACTTAGAAAAGCCACACAAAGAAAGTTTCATCAAACCCCATCCACAAATCAATCGACCCAAAAACACAAATATAATCCACATATCAACAATGGTGTCACCTCAAAAAGGGATTCACAAAAGAAAATCAACATTTAATTCAACAATAATCACTCAATATCCAAAAGCCACCAACTAGGTATTCCACGGGAGACCTCAATTTTCTCCTCACAAGAACCCCTTAGAGTGGTACGTAAATCACCTTCATAAAATCAGCAACATGGCAACAACAACAATTATCTATTCACATTCTCAATCTAAACAAAACCAATCTACTCAACAAACAAACCAATTACAATCTCAAGGTTCTAAATAACTATCCATATAAGAACCTCATTTATTAGAAACTAGAACTGTCATAAAGTTATCCCCTAACTGACAATCCAAGTAAAATAATTAAGAACGAAATCACAATTCAAGAACAATTTATTTCGTTTATGCAAATTTATAAAACTACCAAAATGGAGTCAAATAGAGTTTACTACAATTCTTAACCATGGCCAAAGATGTCAATTAATTCTAACATACACAATTCCACAATTAAAGAGTTCAATACAACCACCCATTGCAAGATTACCATTTGATGCAACCATATAACTAAACCCTCCGACGATCCAAAATATAAGTAAACCATTTCCCTCTAAACATTACTCCCTTGATTAATCAATTTATCTTAACCACTAGATTAAATAACTAACGAAATGCAACTTATGTTCCAACCACAAGTATTTATTCAAGACTACTATATTAATATGACAATTACCAAGTGTGGACTCCTTAATAAAGCATTAGACTAATATAATACAAACATTGACGTATAAACTTAACCACTATTAATTTCTAGACCCAATGATAAAAAATGATGTTTAACATTAACCTCTGAATATCTTCTAGGTAATACCTAAAGTTCCTCTAAACCTTTTATTGAATGAATCTTTCAACTAGCTAACTTACAAGAGAAATTCAACTCCTTTCTTTTAAATTCACCAATTGTTCAACTATAACTCCCTAAACCAATTTACACAAATTAATTAACATTTTATTTCATCATATCAAAAGATAATTCTTCACCATTAGCAAAGCATAACCTATAATATACTTATGAACATATATATATACTACATTGTATGAAAACACCACACTGGGGTTATTGTAATGACATCACAAATTCCAATAACTATCCTACAGATTAATTATCTATTCTAAACTTCCTTTTATATTCAAGTATTGCAGTTGTAACAAATAGCCAATGGAATCAAGGAGCTTATTTAAATCTACACAGCCCACCATATTCAAGCGCGACAACTATGATAGGTTGTAATGGGGTCAAGAAGGTTATTTAAACAGTGACAATATTTTTACTTTTAAGTGTTGCAGTTGTGATAGATTGTCAACAACTCCAATGGCAACAACTAAACAAACAATGTAGTTAGCATATACAAATCTGGACAATCAAAACACCATTTGAATACCAAGATTCAGGAGAACTTCTTATCATAATTGTTTAAAAATTGTCACAGGTAAATTTGGAGTTTAAGGTATATTACTAAGGAATCGCCCACCCTATGAAAATAGAATATTATTTGTAGAAAAATTCAAACTTGGAGCATGCATCAAAGAGTAGGCAAAAGGCATGATTTAACAGCTGAAATTCAATATGGAAAAGAGGCATAAAATTACATAAAAATTCAAAGTGCCCGGATAAAAATTTTAAGCCCAACCCAGTTCATCTTTTGGCATTTCAAGTTGGAATCCCCCTTCAATTTTTAATTTTATGACACATAATAAGGTGTTGTACTGAAAAATGTCATTTAATGCATAACTGGACAAAAATCATGGAAAATGAAAATGCCCAAATTAAAAATCGGACAACAACCCATTTAAAATATGGTTGTTTCTACACGAAATCTAAATTTTTTTTGCATTTATATCAAACAATTAAAGAGAAACATCAAAAAAAGTCATTTAACAAGAAGACACAAATTTTGGGCAAAACTGAAAGTGTCCAGAATTAAAATCTGCCAAAGACCTAGTTGAGATCTTAGCATTTCTACATAAAATCCACTCTTAAATTTCATTTTTATCAAGAGGATAATGAGAAAAAAATAAAAGAAATTTTTTTACAAATTGGGCAAAATTGAAGAATAAGAAAGAACTATAAATCAGATTTTGTTCAACAACCCATTTCATATTTGCTGGAAATGAACAAAAGTCTGCCATACAAATTACTACAGGGTAGAAAAATGAATTTAAAACATCCATCATTCAAAACCTCAAGCAATACAAAAATGAAATAGAGGAGTCCCCCCCATTTTCCGTACAATAAAAAAATAACCCAGATCAAAAAAATTAAAGAAGTTAAAATGGAACCTGGAGTCCTGTGCTTATTGAGGGTTTGATGAAGCTTTTTCCTTAGCTCCAACCAGCCTCTTTCGAAGAGCTGCTCCTTCACCACAGGACATCTCCAGCAAAATCCCAAATCAACTTCAAGCTGTTTCTTCCTCTTCAAAAAATTTCTCCAGAATTAAAGAAAAAGAGATGCAATGTTCGCTCACAGAGAGCCCCAAAAGAATATACAACACTCAGAATTATTTTTCAGCTTCTTTCCCAAACATTATGGTGAATCCCCCAAAACCCTCACAATTCAACAAATAAAATAAAAGATATGCATTGATTCCTTTTTTCCCATTTTCAACATGCATTGGTACTTCTAATTTTAAACTTCAACATGCATTGGTCCCCCCTTTTTTTTAACTCCAATTTTCGTCACTTTTCATAATAGAGTAATTAGAGTGGGTTTAGGACTTTTAAAAGTGGATTTAATGAAATAAAAATACCTCTAACCCATAAAACTATCACCTAGGAAACATTTTAAACCATTAAAACCATAAAAAAACTTCATAAAACATAAATTAAGTGACCATATAATTAAATTAATTTGATTAGTCAAATCTAAACATAATATTAGTGTTATCAACTCACCTAACACAATTACCAAAATTATCATATCATCACAAATCAACCAACCATACTTAACAATATTTTTAATAAAACGACATGTCTACCCAACAATCAACTTACTTGAATGACTAGAACGACTGAAACAGAGGGGTATTACAAGGCACCTATGGATGATTTACAAAATTGTTCCTCTACCCCCATACCTTGAGGCACTTTTATAAAAAGAAATTTGATCTTAAAAATTGGTACCAAAAAATCCTACCTACCACATGGAAAAATGCTTGGAAGATGATTCCATCCAAAATGTAGATCAATTGGAGCATTTAACAAAGTTGGCATCTCTCAAAACTAGGATTTTTTTACTTTTTGAAGGATGATGATGCTTTGATTTCTAAATAAATGTGATCCCTCTCTCTAGTGGAGTTTGTAAAATATAAGGCTTTCATTGTTAAAATCGTAGAGCTTGAATTGATATTGTATCCTCACAATAGATGGATCTGAAGATCCTTAAATAGGTATCATGCTTGGAGAGATGTTTCTCTTTCATGAGAAATGAATTTACATGACATAAATTTACATAAAAATATGTAGGGTTGGGTGTGATCAAATATAGAACTTATATTTTAACAACCCCCATAAACTTTATTTGATCACACAACTTAATTACATGATGGGGGCCACCTATAAAAAGGTTAATTAGCTACCCATGTACAAATGAAGAATTTTTTAATGTTAGTAGCTTCAAAAAGGTATACAAACTTATCCTTTTTTTTATTTAGCATTGATTATCTTTGTCCATCATCATCCATAACAAGATGTATTGCATAGTTATATCAATAAAGGAGATGAAGTCATTTCCAATGATCGTTGTGATCAAAACCTTCACATATTTATCCATAATATATCTAGTAAATGCTACAAATTTATAGGTTCAACAATGATCTTTGCAATCAATGCTACAACTATTCAATAATGGTCTTTGTGATTAACACTACAACCTTTTAGGTTTAGCAATGATATTTATGATCAATGCTACAAATTTGTAGGTTTTAATGATATTTGTGATCAATGCTACAACTTTATAAGTTCAACAATGGTCTTTACAATCAATGTTGCAACCTTTCTAGATTCATCAATGATCTTTGTGATCAACTTTTAAGTTTCAACAATGATCTCTATGATCAACACTAATTTTTTTAATGTCAAACAATGATCTTTGCAATCAACACTACAACTGTTCAGTAACAATCTCTACACTCAACTATTTAGATTCATCAATAATCTCCTTGGGGTGATCCCACAATACTGGGTTACAATTTTTGGCCAAACTGGACACTGAAATAATTTTTTCTAACTAAATCTTCACTTTCGGGCACCTATAGCAGCTAAACCGTGAGGAATTTGAAGATGATGCAAACTAGTGATTTGTGACATTTTGTCTATAGATTCTAAATATATTTTTTTCAAAAATTTTGGAATCAGATTGCACTTTTTTCCATCTCCTTTGAAAACTAGTTTTTCATAAAACAACATTTTTAAGGAGTGACGCTCACCGCATAATGCACACTGGTAGATTTTGACCCATTTTTCGACAACCGTCCGTTGGAATTTCGACGGTTGTTCGTCGCTATTATTACGTTGGAATTTTGATGACATTTGAAATGTTGAAATTCTGACCTGGCATCGGATGTCAAGCCAGAATTTCAACGTTTTAAATGTCGTCGAAATTCCAACATAATAATAGCGACAAACAGCCGTCGAAATTTCGACGGACGGTCGTCGAAAAATGGGTCAAAATCTACCAATGGCATAATTTTTTTCCATGAAGGATAAAATTATAATTCTTTCAAATTTAGATTTGTAACTCTGACATCTAGTGCTTCCAATTGGTTAGATAGTTTTTTATTGAATATTTTTTCTTTACTCAAGTTTCAAAGTCAAACCAATTACAATTCAGACATAGGTGAACCATATAATGCGTAACTTTTTTGTATGTATTGAGATTCAATTTTTTTTGTTGGATCAAGGACTTCAATATCTGGTGCACTCATATTTATCAATTTTTTTTTTGATAATCTACTACTTTTACACATGTGCAAAACATAAAGCTTGATTTTTGGTGAAAAATCTATGTTTAATAAAACTAAAAAAACAAATACATAATAAAACCAAAACATATTAAAATTATAGTCATTGGATAACTCGTTCCGAGGACTACCTGATTCCAGTTGCATTTGTGAAGTCTCCTCCATTTTCATCCTCAACTCAAGCTTTGAAGGGTGAAAATTATGATTTTTTTGGTGCCAAAGAGAAAAAAGGTGGGAAAAGGGGGGTTCGCTCAAACCTGGGGGAGTTCTAGTGAACCCCCAGGGGTTCTAGCGACCCAGGGTTCATTCAAACCCCCTTTCAAAAAGGGGTTTTCTTTTTTTTTTCGCAAGATGGTGGGAACTTGCTGAATGGGTTCGCTCGAACCCAGGTTCTAATGAACCCTCTTTTGGTTTGTTCGAACCTATTAGTTCGCTCGAACCCCAAAAATGAATTTTTTTGGCATGGGGTCATTTTTTTCAAATTTTCCTTCCTCACTCCAATTGTAAACCACTTTTGTGGGGGTATGTGAGGATCATCACGAAGAAAATAGACCCTTAAGTGGCAAAAATTCAGAAAAATTAGAGTTAGCCAACTTGACATAAAAAATTGAATAAGTTATCTATATTATTTCAAAAATATGTAAGAATAGAATCTGTAGAAAATTGAATTTAGTTTCTAAGTGCCAGGTTTATTTTAAAAAGAAATCTATTTGGTGAAAATTTGAAATTTCAATGCAGATTGTAGTACTTAAATTTTAGAGAAAAAAAAGAAGTAGGTATCTATCGACCATCCTAACCACAATAAAATGATAATATTTTTTAGAATATTTTAGATATAAGTAGAGGACTCATGTCTGATGTGATGCACGTTTTTTGTAATTTTTCCAAGTAAATAATTAATTATGAATTTTTTATTACAACTTTTAAAAAATATAAAAACTTGTATGTCTGACCACCTTAACTTGGTCAAAACTTCATGAGATTCAATTTTATTTTTTGTAATCCTATAGTATGCAAAGCATGGAATGTGACGCATGTTTCAGATTCAAAAAATGTGATACAGTTTGAAAACTATAGATGTTTTTCAATCAGCCTATCAATTGGGACTTTAGTCATAATTCAAATAGAAAATGAATAATAATTATTTATTAAATTCAAAGTAAAGCATAATTTATATTGGTGGAAATATGAGAATCTCCTTTAAAAACCCTTTTCATTTCATCAATTTTGGGTAGAAGAAAAGTCATTAGCCACATACCCATCATATCGCCATTTTTTGGCCCATCATGATCCTACACATACCCTGGGTTCACCCTTTGATCAATTCTATAATTTTTTAAAATTTAGTAATGATATTTGCAATCAACTCTACTTATTTTACCTTTACATTTCTATCAAATGTCATCCTATCAAGACACTTCATACCACTAAGACACAAGTGACTAAACTCTAGCTTCTCACAATCATAAATATCTAGTTCTACAGGCTTTGCAAGATTAGATATTTTGAACATACTTTTCAAATTTTTGTAATCTTTATTCTTTATCCTTTCAAGATAACTTTGATGAGAAAGCCTTATCTCCTCAAGGTTTGGACAATGAATAATCCTTAATGGGACAATATTCATAAGATCAAATGTTCCTATCAATTTACAATTTTTAATACAAAATACATTAAAATGTCTTTTATCTTATTAAATTTACTTCCACAAAATTTGCATCATAATGGATCCTTATAACATAAGTCTAATTTGCAACTTGAATTTCAAGTAAATAATCATTTAAAATGTTGCAAAAATGATTCTAGATTTAACTCTTATTATTGAAAGAATTGTAGAAATGTTTGTTTTGATTAGATTAATACTGGAAGGGACAATACCCATTACAAAATAGCCATTAAGGCAAGCAAGGGGCTCACAAGAAGTGAAAACCGCAACAAACTAAAGCAAAAACTTAAACATAAGTTCAGTCTAACCAACAAAAAGAAATAGAGACAACACATAGACCAAAGACCAACACATGACAACGAAACACCTACTAGTATCCCAACAACTTGAGACCATTGATTTCCTTCCACTCCTGATCCAAGCAGTGGAATTTCTCCTCAAAAGATAGGAGGCCTTTCTGGACAACCTAAGTATTCACCATGGTGTCTAGAGCTGAGTTGTCCACCACCTTACCTTTTCTCTACTTGTGACTATCATCACATCCTTCATCAACCACTCGTTTTCCCTGGCTCTTCCTTATCTCTTACTAAAAGATCTGAATGGTGAGGAAAATGTTCTTCACTATTCAAGGCTTACTATAATCTGTTATGACCTAGAGGCACTACATGGTTTTTTCTTGGTTCATGTGAATAAAATTGATCTCCATTTGTAAATTATTTTTATCCTCCTTTGTGCTAATGATAGCTCTTAGCTCTTCCAACTCCTTATCCCATCTAGCCCAACACTCAAACAACTTAGCCAGGGAGGCTACCATATCCCAATGACCACTGTCCTCAACCTTCCCCAGCCACAAAACTTGCTACTGCAACACCTTGTTTTCTAGAATCTATATTTTCTCTTTGGCCATAATAAACTGACCCAAGATCCACTTAAGGATGTTGTTTTGAACATTAATATTCTCCAAAATTTCATTTATTTTGTTGTAAAGGGGCTTTCCAGAGGCATGATTGTCAAAACCCACCCTGGGTTCAGCATGAGTCCCCTCCAAATTGATGCAAAAAATTAGGGGAATTGTAGAAATGTTTGTTACTGTCTCCTCTTGGCATCAATAAATATCTTCATGATTTAAAATCATGCACTTGAACTAACATATTCTATAGAAGAAAACACCATATCATCTATGCCATTGAATCCATGTTCAAATCGACTAAAAACCCATTAAAATAAATATGACTCAATTCTTCATATAATTTGATCTTTGAGATGTAATCTTGTGCATATTAGATTATACAAAACTACTAAACCCCTTGCAAGACACAAACAATCTCTTTCCTAGAATAGCGGCAATTTTCCATTGGCTACATCTTTGGTAGTTGTGCTCAACCTCAAGCAAAAAATCCTTGATCATCTTTCTTGCATGTTTCCAATTATGATTGCACCACCTTATTTTTAAAGAACATTAATAATTATCATGACATTTGCACATATTTTCACTAGCTAAATCATGTGTATTATTATTCAATTATGAATCAAAATTTGAGTTGGTGAAGGATATTTCAACCGATATAAAAACCAACAAAATAATTCTAACAAAAAATAATAAATCTATGATATTTAATGGATTTAAAATGTTCTTCTTTGTTTATGTCTACTTCAACGTTACCTAGCAAAACTATTCTAATGGCTTTTAGTGTTTCCACGATTTCTACTAGATCTTTGATTATGGGATATATGCAATTTTTATATGTGGTCTCGTTTGATTTTGATTTCAGTAACTTGGTTTCAAGATTCAACTATGCATGATTTTTAACATTGGAGTTTAGTTTTCACTGATTATGTGGTCCTCAAGTTTCAACATGTTTCACCTCTATCTTGATCTCTATTTTCATTATCTTATTTCTAAACTAGATTCAAGGTTTTGTATTTAACCGTCATTTATTCTATTATTTATGTGATGTTCAATCTATATTCATTCTTATTCATTTTTTATTCTGAATAATTTGACTCCATGATTGTTTCACTCATCTTCCTCTTCAATCATCTGCAAACTCAATCAATTGACACTCTCAATACTCAAGTCTCCCATAATATTCCTACTCTAATACCAATTGTTAAAATTGAAGAGCTTGAATTGATATTGTCTCCTCACAAATAGATGGATGCAAATATCCTTAAATAGGTATCATGTTTGGAGAGATGTTTCTCTTTTATGAGACATGAATTTACATGACACGAATTTACATAACAAATATATTGGCTTAGTCCCTGGAAGATGAAATAGTTAAAATTAAAAATAACATGAAAACTGTTGTGGAACAAAACCATAAAATGGCTAGGCATAATGCCATTATCATCAATGCTATGTCTCAAAAGCTAGAAAAAATGCAACAGGGTTCGCTAGTTGTAGATCTGGAAGAGAACAAGGAAAGAAAGAATGAGGACCAAGGTATTTCAAAAAGGACCCGTGCCAATCTTAAAAGGAAAGTGCCTTCCACTACCTAGATGGTTCAGATCTTAAAGAGGGGGGTTCAGGATATGAACGAGCTGGAAGCTGAAACTGTGGATCTATTAAAGACCCAATTTTAGTTATTGTTGTTGTTTTGTCTAGTTTTTTGCTTCTATGGCCTTTGCTAGCCTTTTTGGTGGTTGTGGATTTTTATTGTTGTTTTTTTTACATCCTTTCTGACTTTGGTGTCGTTAACGATCTTATCTTCAGTTTGTAAACTTTGTGGTTTCGGGTCCCTGTAGAACCCGTTTTTTCCTCTTTCAAAAACAAATATATTGGCTTGGGTATGATTAAATGTAGTTTATTATTTTAGCACACTTTAATAAAGAATAAGTAAGGAAAGAAATTTGGGGCAAAAAGATGGAAGAAGAGATAAAGGTGCAATCTCATTCTATCTTGAATATGATTATTGAGGAGTGAAATTCCCTTCAAAGGTGTAATGAAGATATTATCCTAGAATGTGAAGGGCCTCAATGTTTGGTTAACAATTAATTATATTTTTGAAGCTTGATCTCATTCCTTTTCAAGCAACTAGGTTAAATATTAGGAAAGCAAATCTTTCCAAAAAAAAAAAAGCAAGTGGCATACATTTTTTGTCAACTTAATAGGAAATTCAAAAGGATTGAGCATCATGTGGTATTCTCTTGTAACTCACATAAATATCACCATTTTTGGCAACAATTTTCAACTCCACAAGAAAAGGAATTGTTCATATTTGATTTTTTTTCATTTTCAATACTTAGGGCCCCACTAGGTACTTGGGTAAGAGGGCCCTTTAGGAAGTATATTCAAAACATCCTAAGCAACCCAAGAGTCACAAGAGTCATTATTGATGAGGATCTCAATGTAATTTCCAATGCAAGTGATAAGATGGGGGTATTGGTTAAAAAACCCAGTTGTAGGACACTTCATCCATAGGAACAACCTATTTGATGTAATCCAACAATTGAGCAAACATGGGAAGAACCTAAAACAGAATTATAGGCATCACAATGATAGAGGGAACTAGGGTGGAGACACCAACACATAAGTGAGGGAACTAGGGTGGAGACACCAACACATAAGTTACATCAAATCCTCTATTCTCACAAAGTGGAAAATCTCTCTATACTTCCTATTTTAGATATATTATATAATATATGGGTGAGGGTCTTGACATTTTTTGACTGCTCAAAAACATAACTTAATTTTAATGTATAAAATAATTTTAGATAAGTTTTTCTTACAAATTAACTTTATCTTTATTTAATTTAAATATTTGTAGATCAAAAGTCTAAATATTTATAAATCAAAAGTCTTCTAGTACCTTGTTCTTCTTCACAGACCATTAGATTCTGACATTTTTTCTAAATCATTGTTGAGAAGAATGGAATTTTAAAGCACCTGCTTTAGCAAAGATCAAGATGAAGCTCTTAAACCTCTGGCAGCACTGGCAGTATCTACATATATCAGCAACACACAACGCCGCGAACAAACCTGCTCCTCCAATGCTTCCTAACAATATACGCACTATTTTGTCCTGTGATCGTCTTTGATTCTCTGGAGACCCTGTTATATATACGTATATATATAAAAGAAAGACTGATAATTTCAATATAAGCCACAAAAATCTAAAACATAATATATTGTTAAGAGAAGTCGGGCGTACCGGATGCGAGGCTATCAGAAAAGAAAGAATAATTTGCATAGCGCATAAAACAGCCGGCCATCAAAGCACGGCCTTCCTTTCTGGGAAGGCAACTTTGGATGAGAAGATCCCGAGCATCATTGAGGCATCCTTCGCATGTGATGTTGTTGAGGGAGTTCACACACTGAACAAGAGCATTGATAGAATTGAGGGAACCAACGGCATAGCCATCATTTATAGAAGCGTTTTCTATGAGCTGATTTAGTAGTTTCTGCGTTGTGTTGGAGAACTCTTGAGTATCAAAGATGGAGGAACAGTACTTATCAGTTCCACCGCCTTCTCCCTCGCTGAAGAAAGTGTTATTCTCAAAACGCAAAAAACAGCCATCAAGATGAAGCTTTGCTCCATTAGATCGAGGGCAAGTCTCCTTCACTTTAGCCTTGGCTGCGGTGAAGCACTCTGTGGGTGTTAGATATTCTCTACATTGAACAAGTCCGTACACTGGATCTGTCGTGCCGTTGTCGATAACTGAAGTAGCGAAATGGGGTCCATTAGAAGACAGATTTGAGGCAAGTGATTCGAAAACAGCAGCTCGATTCTCATTGAAAGTAGTAACATTTTTATAGGTCCTCTTTATACTCTCGCTACATCCAGAGCCAAGGTAAGTAATCTGTGGCTCATCTGCTGCTAGAGCCGCTGAAAGCAGTGCGATTATACCCACAGATAATATTATCTTGCTCTCTGACATATCTCTGCGCTTCCTAAAAAACGCAGAATATTGAAATTTCTGTTTACAAGCCTGTTTGGATGGCTGTGAATGTATTTTTAAGTGCCTTTTTTGTTTTATTGAGATGGTTTGCTATGGTGGCGTAAGAAGAATGCCTATCACGTGGCATCAGTAACGATACATTTTTAGTCATGACCTGAAGTCCTGTAGCACTTAATGACACGAAATCGCGTGGAAATTTCAGTGATATCAAGAGTCAATAGAGTAAGTGGAATTCATAAATGCTTATTCAAGTGATCGAAATTGAGGTGTGGGCACTCAACAAAAGTGTAAGGTGCAAATTCGTTGTCAGGTGGGTAAGGTGCAAATTCATGGTTGGTGCAAATTCATTGTAAGGTTGACAATGCAAATTCATGTGAGGTTGATACGGAACTGCCGAACATTCTAATCATCAGATATCTATCTAGACTTGAATAAAAGTCAATAAGTTATTTCATATTATCTAACAATCAATTTTTTTTTATTGTAAGTCATAAATTAAAAAAATAATAATAATTAAAAAATGAAATTACAAAAAATATATTCTAATTCATGCAAATTTTTGATTGAGCGTTGAGTATGGTGTGTTCATGACATGGGTGCTCTCATTTCATTAACATGACAATGACATTCATTGTATTATGGAAATAATAGCATGATATTGGATGAAGGATTGATGTTGAATATGATGGGTGAGATGCAAGTTTATAGATTTTTAGGGAGAGAAATGGATGGTCCAGATTGAACCTTGGATCGTGAATCTAATCCAAAATTGGTGGAGCTAGTGAGGAGAGGTGGCAAGTTTAGGTGAGTTAAAAATTATTTTAATTTTGAATTAATTTTGTGATTATGAGTTGAATGAATTAATAAGCATTTAATTGATTGCATGGGAGATGGATGAGTGAGTTGACTAAGTACATGAAAGAGTTAAGCGCTTGCATGAAGAAATGCAATTTGTTTAGGTGAGTTTAAAATTATTCTAAATTTTCATTAATTTTTTTTATTATTGAGTTAAGTGAATTGATAAAGATTTCATTGATTGCATGGGGATAGATGAGTGAGTTGACTGAGTACATGAAGGAGTTAAGTGCTTGCATGAAGAAGTTGATTGAGTGCATGAAGGAAGCTAGGATGAGTTATCTATTTGTATGAAATAGTTAACAAAGAGGATGGGTGAGTTGACGAATTAGATAAGGCAATGAATTGAATAGATTCAAGGGTAGTTAACTAGATGAAGTGGGGTTTGAGAATTTAATTATTTATTTAGTGGATAATTGGTGCATAATAGGTGGAATTTTGATATTTAGTTAATTTATTGATGAATAAGAGATGAGTATTAGGTGGATAATAATATTTTATTTGAATAATGAATAATATGATCAATTAGTTTATTTTACTTAAATAATTGAAATTGTTTAATTAAATGACTATGAACAAATGATAATAAATAATAAGAGGATGATGATGAATATTAATTGTATATTTCACCAAGATACATTGGGTCAAGATTGTCAATACTAGTCGGGAAATGAAAGACCAGTTATGGCATGCCCTACAAGTTATTTAGAAAACATAGAATATTACAAGTAGGAAGATAACGCATAAAGATGAAATAACCCACAATGAATTAACTTACAATAGATATATAGCACAAAGGAGAGAAATTTCCATCTATAAAAGTGGTGCATGCAAACTTCATGCAAGAAAAAGGCTAAAAGACACACCTAAGCAAACTTATCTCCAGAAAAGGAAAAATCCATGCGAGAGATTTCTTAACAGCCCATTATGATAGTTGGTAGTTTATAACAATCGTAGGGCTAAAGGATATATTTTTTCTATCACAAGAGAAGCATATAGTAGTTGGGAAGTCACAAGATAAGGTTGAAAACTATTGTTAAACCCTAGCTAAAACCCTTGATGATAATGAAGAAATGAAGGATGTTCAATGTAGGAAAAAGGTGGTCCTAGAAGTTAAGACAGTTTGGTATGAAGATGAAAACATGTTCTATGATAATGCAAGTAGCAATTGAGTGAATAAAGGAACATTTAATAGTTCAAGGACACCTATATTAGGTAATTGATAGTAGTTTGCAAATATCTAGAAGTGGAGGCAAGCATATAGAAGTCTTCTTAGAAATTTATAGATAACAATATGGTTGAAATAGTCAAAAATATTGATTTTAAAGTCTTACTTTGACCAAAAAGTGGGACACAATATTATGGATTGACATCAATCTTTAACACAAATTGAACCATGCATAAAACAATTATTATTTTAATAATACATTATTAGATTTTCACCCAAAGAGTACCAAATAAAAAATATAACACTTAGAACTGATCCCTGATGGTAGAAACCATGTGAGGAAGCCCTCACAACAGCTACAACACTTCTGAAATAATAAAACTAAAAACTATCCCAGAAGGAACATATAAACTTGGTATCTCACCTATAACATTGCCAAACAATACCCAATTGGAAAAATAATTTCTTCAACTTCTAGGCATAATGGAAAGGCATGAAATATTACAAAAAGTCACTCCACACAACAACACCTACAAAATTGAGAACAAACAACATTCAAAAAAATTGCAAACAACACACACACCACAACTAGTTGAATTGTGATAATTTGTGAAACTCATTTGTACTCTCTAGATGAGAATGCCCTTCTAAATCAAAGGGTTTTTATCCATTGACTTTTGTAACTCACAGGGTTTTATCCACAAGACACAATCCATTTATAAGCTTTTGTCTACAGAAGAATGTTATAGAACTAGAAGTGCATACATGCAAATTTGAGAAGTAAAAATGATAAAAATCCTAATGCGTGAGTTTTCCTACAAATAAATAGAGGATCAAATCCAAATGCCCCTTTCTTGGAAAAATTAAATAAAATAATATTATTTTCATGATTTTCTCTCCAAAAAATATCACAAATTTTCCCATTACAAAATTTATAACCAAAATCAAACAATAACCTATCATATGAAAGTTGTCATAAAAACTAATTATCATAAAAACTACTACCAATAATTGATTGCCACCTAAACCTAGAGTCTACATACCTCTTTATAAGAAACCCCACACCCCATTTTGGATTGCTATCACCATAAAATAACATTTAACATCTAATTCGCCCCCAATTAATATTCTTTGAAAGTATAAATTTCTATGGACCTCCAAGAAGTAAATAATAAAGATATTATTTTATTAAATCTTGTCTTAGTCCATGAAAAATATTGGAATCAACATATTTTTTATGAAATTAAATTTAATTAAAAATAGGACATGACACAAAGATTGAATCATCATAACTAATTAGAGAAGCTACATGAGATGATAAAGGATTATCATGATAAGACACAACATTATCATGAACAACATCATGAATAGCTATGGAATGTGTAATTTCACCACCATGCAATAGAAAAATGGGCAAAAGGTAAAACATCATGATGCACATCATTATCACTAAACATAGGAAAGTTATGATCAATGTGAAGCTTATAAACTAGTAAAGTGAGTGTATCAAAGAAAATAGAAACTATTTTCTGAAAAAAAAAATCACATTTTTAAATAATAATTAATTTAGAAAGATAAAAATTAAAACTTTATTTTTATTAATACTACTGTTCTAGATATTAAATAAAGTCTTAAATACAAATCAGAGCCATTACAACAACATAAACAAGAACCAGTGAGCCTTTATTTTTCTGGCTGTAATTTAGTTGAACTGTTGAATCTTCAGTTGTGTGATTACCCCCATTAACTAGTTTTGAAAATCTGTTAATTTTATTCAAAATCAAAGTCATTGAAATTTATGGCGACGACATTCTAAATACAAACCAATATCTTTAATTTCTATAAATGAACTCAAAGTTAATATAGATTAACATATACCAGCTTATGATTTTCTGTATCTATAGTCCTTAGGCAGTTCAACTGTAGTGAAATAATGACTTAGCAATGAAAAAGGAATAACTAGCGAGCTATTAAAGATACAGTAACAGATCCATGAGATCCTGCTAAATCCCTTGACGAAGAAGTTGGAATTCCCTCATTCACATTACCATCTAGAAACGCTGGTTTGGTAGGCTGATCAGTTATCTCTGAACCACTTGTTAACATTGATACAACTTGTGTCATTGTTGGACGCAGGGATGGAGAGGCTTTTACACAGAGTAGACCAATTGTTATTACTCTCACCATTTGCTCTTTCGGGTACTCTCCTTTCAACTTTGGATCAGCCATATCCAATATTTGCTCGCTCTCATACAGTTGCCAAATCTACAACATCAAAGTATTAGAATTTAATGATCAAATTAAAATAAATTATGTCTCTGATTAGGCATGAATAAATAATAGAGGTCTAATCGCTAGAGAAGATTGAGAGCGCACCCATTGCAAAAGAAGCTGAAGAGGATCTGGCAACCTTTCATCTATACACTTTCTTCCACTAACAATCTCAAGAACCACCACCCCGAAACTATATACATCAGCTTTTTCACTTAATTGCCCACGAACCATGTACTCAGGCGCAGTATAACCTCTGTTTGAAAAATATATGTTAGGTTTGTAGTTGTAAATTTCCAAACTTGTGACCGAGTATTGTTAGAATTTTGTAAATACACTTACATTGTTCCTCCAACTTTGGTGCAAACATGGGATTCTCCTACGGGAAAGAATTTAGCGAATCCGAAATCTGCTATCTTTGGAAGAAACTTATCATCTAAAAGGATGTTTCCAGGTTTGATATCTCTGTGTACTATGCTAATATTGGAGTCCTCATGAAGATAGGCAAGCCCTCGAGCTGTGCCCACTATGATGTTCAAACGGGTTTCCCACTCCAAAAAGATCCCTCTATCTCCTGCAAAAGCAATTATAAATAAGCAAACCAATTCATCTACACAACTTCATTACAACCTGAAATTTGGAAAAGAAGCTTAATGTGATATTACCCACCGATCAAAAGATGTTTGTCAAGACTATTGTTTGACATAAATTCGTAAACGAGCAAGCGATCATGGCCGTGAGAGCAACAACCAAGCAAACGAACAAGATTACGGTGACGAACACTACTGATCAGCTTCACTTCCGTCAGAAATTCATTCATGGCTTGCGTTGTTTGTCTCTCGCTCAGCTTCTTAACCGCAATAACTTTCCCATCGATAAGCTTTCCCTGGAAATAAATGCTTAAAATTAATATCATGGACAGTTCCAACAAGCGAGTGTTGTTCACTTCATAGTATAGTATAAACCTTGTAAACTTCGCCAAATCCCCCTTTTCCGAGTAGGTTGTTGGGATCGAAATTAGCAGTTGCATCTCTTAGAGTTTGGTAATTAAAAATCGTAACTTGTTCCATTGTCTCTCTTGCACGCAGATCATCTTCTGCACAAAACATTGGACGCTATATTTAACTCAGTCAAATGCAGGGGTTTAAATCTGTTTATTTATATATGCATTTACTTTTTCAATAGAACTCATTTATTATGCTGATTTAAATAAACCATCTAAACGCATAGAAGCTTAGAATGTGCTGTTTAAAATGTACAGCTCAACAATATCACTTAAGGAGAGTATTTAGATTTTCAAACATTTCTTAAAAAACCCTTTGCCATCCAAGCCCATTCTCATGGCTTGTGATATATGATCTAATAATGTTGGTCTGTAGTATTGCAAACAGTCTTGAGAAATCTACTCTCATCCAATCTTATTGGATATTGTACATAACTGTTAAATCAGACAATGTTGAAGAATAATTAAGGATTCATTTTATAGCTAATATAATATTTTATTATTATTAAGGATTCATCTTTGACAGTGGATCCCGCGTCTACGTGCAGATACGTATTCAAAAGAACATTGCAACACCACCACCAAAGCACATTCTCTTTGAAGGTTGTAAAGATGTCTACAAACAATCGGTGGAATTAGAGAAAAGCTCAGTCTTCTGCCATTATCGTAAGTTGATAAGTCAATTAGATGAAGAACGAATTCAACTCAGAAGTGGGTGCGAAAGGATACGCAGGTTTTACCTCCGAACTCTAAGGATGCGGCTTAGCCTTCTAAACAAAGACACCTATGTATGATACAGAATTGTCCCTCTCTGCCATCACAATGACAGATGGCACTAATGTAATGAAAGGACACCTATGAACAAGACTCCAACGTATGAGAAGGCATAAGTTGTCAATAGCTTTAAGAAGCTCCTTTCAAAACCTCCTTTTACATCTTGGGGCTTCACAAAGAACTCCTTTCAAAACCTCCTTTACATCTTGGGGTTTCACAAGTTCTGTGATAAAGGATAATAAAATATTCATATAAGTTTGGATAAACTTATATGTATTTATATGTAGACTATTTTCAAGTTATCAAGGATTGTGTGACAAAGGATAATAAAATATTCATATAAGTTTTGGATAAATTTATATGTATTTATATGTAGACTATTTTAAAAAAAAAAACCTTAGCTATTCTCTCTTGTGTCAAATTCTCTATTCTCACAGAGTGGAAAATCTTTGTATACTTCCTGATCTTGGAAATTAAAGAAAGTCTAAATATTTATAAAATAGGGAGCAACTTTCTTCAAACTACGTGTAGATACGTATTCAAAAGAACATTGCAACACCACCACCAAAGCACATTCTCTTTGAAGGTTGTAAAGATGTCTACAAACAATCGGTGGAATTAGAGAAAAGCTCAGTCTTCTGCCATTATCGTAAGTTGATAAGTCAATTAGACGAAGAACAAATTCAACTTAGAAGTGGGTGCGAAAGGATACGCAGGTTTTACCTCCGAACTCTAAGGATGCGGCTTAGCCTTCTAAACAAAGACACCTATGTATGATACAGAATTGTCCCTCTCCACCATCACAATGACAGGTGGCACTAATGTAATGAAAGGACACCTATGAACAAGACTCCAACGTATGAGAAGGCATAAGTTGTCAATAGCTTTAAGAAGCTCCTTTCAAAACCTCCTTTTACATCTTGGGGCTTCACAAAGAACTCCTTTCAAAACCTCCTTTACATCTTGGGGTTTCACAAGTTCTGTGATAAAGGATAATAAAATATTCATATAAGTTTGGATAAATTTATATGTATTTATATGTAGACTATTTTCAAGTTATCAAGGATTGTGTGACAATGGATAATAAAATACTCAACTTTCTTCAACTATCACCGGTTGTGTGACAAAGGATAATAAAATATTCATATAAGTTTTGGATAAATTTATATGTATTTATATGTAGACTATTTTCAAAAAAAAAAACCTTAGCTGTTCTCTCTTGTGCCAAATTCTCTATTCTCACAGAGTGGAAAATCTTTGTATACTTCCTGATCTTGGAAATTAAAGAAAGTCTAAATATTTATAAAATAGGGAGCAACTTTCTTCAAACTATCACGGGTTGTGTGACAAGGGATAATAAAATATTCATATAAATTTGGATAAATTTATATATAGACTATTTTAAAAAAAAAACCTTGGCTGTTCTGTATTGCGTCAAATTCTCTATTCTAACAGAGTGGAAAATCTTTGTATACTTCCTGATCTTGGAAATTAAAGAAAGTCTAAATATTTATAAATCAAGAGTATTCTAGTACCTCGTTCTTCTTCATAGCCTATTAGATTCTGATTTTTTTTATAAATCATTATTAAGAAGAAGGGAATTTTAAAGCACCTGCTTTGGCAAAGACCGGGATGAAGCCCTTGAACCTCTTGCGGTATCTACAAATAACACCAACACACAACGGCGCGAACAATCCTGCTCCTCCAATGCTTCCTAACAATATAGGAATTTTTCTGGACTCTGATCCTCCTTGATTCTGATCTGGGGACGCTGTTGAGTACACACACACACATATATAAAACAAAGACTGATTTCAATATAAGTCACAGAACTCTCAAACATAATATGTTGTTAAAAACAGTTGGCCGTACCGGACAGTTTATCAGGAAAAAAGGCATAATTTGCATAGCGCATAAAACAACCGGCCATCAAAGCATGACCTTCCTGCCTGAGAAGGCAATTTGTTATAAGACGCTGGTAACCCTCATTTAGGCATTCTTGGCATGTGTCGTTGTCAAGGGACTTCACACACTGAACAAGAGCATAGATAGAGTTTTTGGAGCTAACGGCATAGCCGTCGTTTGTAGAAGCGTTTTCTATGAGCTGATTTAGTAGTTTCTGCGCTGTGACGGAGAAGTCTTGAGTATCAGAGGCGCGGGAGCAATTTTCAGTATCTCCACCGTCTACGCCCTCATCAAAGAAACTTTTATTCTCAAACCGCAGAAAACAGCCATCAAGATGAAGTTTTGCTCCATTAGATCGAGGGCAAACCTCCTTCACTTTATCCTTGGCTGCGGTGAAGCACTCTAAGCACTCGTTGGTTGTTAGATATTCTCTACACTGAACAAGTCCGTACACTGGATCTGTCGTGCCGTTGTCGATCAGCGAAGTGGCGAAATGGGATCCATTAGAAGACAGATTTGAGGCCAGCGATTCGAAAACAGCAGCTTGCTTCTGATTGAAAGTAGTAAGAACTCTATAAGTCCTGTTTACACTCTCGCCGCATCCAGAGCCAAGGTAAGTAATCTGTGGGTCATCTGCGGCTAGAGCCGCTGAAACCAGTGTGATTATACCCACAAAAAATATTATGTTACTTTCTGACATATCTCTACGCTTCCAACAGCAACGCAGAGTATTGAATTTCTGGTCCCAAGCCTGAACTGACGCAGAGTATTGAAATTTCTGGTCCCAAGCCTGAAACGACGCAGAGTATTTTGAAACAATAAAATTGAATGTTATATTGCTATCAGGATTCAACCGTCTAGTTTTAGGAGTCAAACTCATTGATCCATGTTTGATGTTTGATGAATCATAGTTCACATGAACCTAACTCTTATTGAGTATTAAATGGATCATTCATGAGAGTTGGGTTCTTGTGAATCACTACTCATGAAACATGGATCAATAAGTTTTACTCTTAAGATTACAAGATGGAATTCTGATAACAATATTACAATTTGACATGCTGTAGAAAATACCTCTACTTATCAAAATTGAATGTTCTTGATTATAAATTAATTGTGAAATTCTAAACATTCTTAACTAAATTCACACCTTTTGGACTCAATCTAATTAGCCCAATCTAAAACCAATCCAACAGCAACCCAGAATATTGAAATTTCTGGTCACAAGCGTGCCTTGGTAGGGGAGAGGACCTAGTAGTTGTGCACCCTAACTTCGTGCTTCTAATTATCCTACGTGGAAATTTCAAATCACTCCCAATTTTTTACAGCAACTTACTTGGCAAGTCCCCTGCTTATAACTTTCGTTTAAGGGCCACATCATCAAATATGATGCCACATCAGCATGCTTTTTGTCAAGGTGTCTAAAAAGGCCCAAAAAAAAAGTGCTACCAATACTTGTGCATTCACATCATGGATAGTTGAACGCTGATGTGGCATCACATGATTGGTTACTTTTTAGATCAAAAGAATACATTTTGTTTAATTATGGGTAGTCAAGTCACAACTATTGGCATTATATAAACAACTACCAACTATTGGGCATTTTATTAACAACTACTATCACAACTATTGAAACATGCTCAACTATTGGGTCCTCTCCCCTAGCTTCTATTTTGGAAAGCATTTCAAAGTAGCTTTTTCGTTTTGTTGATAAGGTTTACGTAAGAAGACTACCTATAACTTGGTATCAGGAGGTACACGTGTATTCTTCAGTATGTAAATGCAGCCATACGTTTTTTAGTTATGATAGGAAGTCCTTTTCATAAGGAAACTTGAATGACACGGAATGTACAGCGATATCAAGAATCAATATTCAAACTCCAAAAAAATGGGAACACTTAAAGGGGAGAGGAGCCATGTGCATAGGACATATGGTGGGTATAGTATGTGACAGTCTGGATCCACTTTTGAATAATAAAAGAGCCAGCAAAAAATTCAAATATCCTTTTTAGGTTCATATCAAATTCGCTTTATGTTCTATCATAGATAGACTATTTTTTTGCCACCTTTTCAATACGACCGGCTGGCTTAATCGACACACTCTAAGGATACACTCTTTAGGTGGCCGGGCCCACAGCCTCTTTCCATTATTAAAAATATAAACGGTAGCTCAACCCTTTCACTTATAAAACCACGATAAGAATATTAATCTTTAGTTATATTTAAAATATACTCCATGGTTTTTATCCCTCGACCATATATTATTTTTAGTTTTTGACATTTTAGATTTTTAATAATTATTAACAATAAATTATTAATAATTAATATTATTAAAAATAATTATATATTTTTAATTTTAATTTTTAAATAAATTTATTAATAATTAATATTGTTAAAAATAATTAAATATTTTTAATCTTAATTTTTAAATAAATTTATTAATTATAAATTATTCATAATTGATATTTAATAAGATTTTAATATTAAGTATTTTTTTAATTTTAATTTTTGAAATAAATCTATTAATAATAGATTATTCATAATTAATGTTTAATAAGATTTATTTTAAATATTTTTACATGATAATAATAATAGATAATCAACAATCAATAATAATCAAAAATAAAAAAATTAATTACTAATAATAAAAAAATTAATAATAAACTAACATACATATATTAAATATTCTGAGAGTTATCCAAAAATAATATTAAATATATTTAAAATAATATTTAAGTTTTATTAAAAATATTTAAAAAATTAAAAAAGTAGAATCTCTAACAAAATTGATAGCTTTATAAGAAGAAAATTGTTGTTTTAATTCATTTTAGGAAGTTAACAATAATGACTGCGTTTGTTTTTTTTCAAAAGATAAAAAGATAAGATTTAAGAGTGGATATGGATTTGCATGTCATTTGAACATTAATTTCTAGCTGAAGAGTTTTTCCTTACACATTGATTTTTGATAGATGCCATTGTAATACGCCAAACGTAATTATTAATTAAAAATCAATTATAAATAACAATTCTAATTAAAATTATTAAAATAATCAATAGTAAATTATTGATTATTAATTATTTAAAATTAAAAAAATTAATTACACATAATAATAATAACATTAATAATAAATTATAGTTAAAAAACAATTTTAATTAAAATTATTAAAAATAATCAATAATAAATCATTGGACTAGTTCTACATGTCACAACCTAGATTGATAAACTATTTTTTTAATCTTTTATATGTCTTTAATTGGATTTTATAATTCAGCATATGACCCAAAGTGTTTAGATTCTACAACTCATACATTGAAAACAAGATCCTATTGAAACTATTCAAGACTACACTTCTTAATTCTTATCCTTAATTGTGCCCATGGAATTTCATCATCTAAATTATATACTCCAACTTATATTTTTAAAATACCTATTACCCCATATCCAAGAGAAACTACTTTTTAATTGTTACACTTTTCTTTCTAGCCTAATTAGGGAGCAATTGAAGTTGATCAAAAACTCATGACTTGGGGGAACCTTCTCTTCTCCTCATCCTATTGATAACATCCATGATTCTTGTTTGTATGATTCTTTCTTTATCCTAATTGCTAAACCAAAGGAAATACATCATATATTACATAATGATTGGATCTTCATTTCTCTCAATGAGATGCCTACCTTTTGAATCCTAGTAACAATATTGATTTGTCTGATGGACTTAGAACAATAAATGACCAATCATTATAATATGATCATATAATTATATTAATCATAATCCCCTAATGACTTTCCCCATTTGATACCCATGATACCATAGTTATATAAAATATCCTTCCCTTGTCAAACCTTGTTTTGAGAATATTGTCAATGTTCTTCATCTCTCAACATTCTTCACCAAAGCTACATGTGATACTTTTAAGAATAATTTACAAGACTCTCATTATATGAAAAATTATGATATATTTGTTCCACCTCCTATTATCCACTATGCTTCTATAATCAATTTATTTTGCAACTATTTCATCATTTTTTCTCCTTTCCATTTTTATGTACCCCTATTCTTTACTCAAATGACTTCATAGATGCCTCATTTTTTACAGATGTTTTGATGGTTGTTGATCCTCTACCCAATTGATCTTTTTTTACTCACTCTGTGTTTATTTTTCACTCTTCTTCTCTCTAGCACAACTTGGTCCATGATATAGAGCAATAGATCTCACTAGTTTATGCACCAAGATGACCAAGATTTTACCTACACTCTTATTCCCACATACACCTATCTAGTCACACATTCATCTGTCATCTTCAATATTCCTAGTAGTTATCTTATCCAACTGAGTTGGACAACTACAAACTTCTCCAATTCAACACCAAAGTTCCACAAAGTCAGATACCAATCCAAAACTTGCAAATGGATAGACACAGAAAAACTTAACTAAACCAAAAAAGAAGATGAAAGGGGAGGTTGATTTGACTGGTGGATTCCCACGAAACTGACACTTAGTCATTTGCCAAATTTTAAAACCTTTTGCAGTGATTTCTAACTCAACTGAATACTTGTAAGAAAGAACATCTAGATGGGACTTTGTGGGAAGATGGAACTAAACTAGATGGAAGGAAAAAACCCACAAAGGCACCATCTTCACTCCTTAGTGAATTTTTCAAAACTTCAAAAGGAAACTAGGACTAATTTTTTATTCTCTACCCAACTATGCCTAGAAATTTGGCAAGGGACCACCCATGATTGAATTTATCAAATTTATTATTAACAAATGGGTTGAAAGGGGTAAACAAGAAGTGACTCAAGAAAAATTTAGCACATCATATTTGAGTCTCAACACAAATTACTACTTGTAACAGTCATATCTTGAAATCAATGAAGTGAAGAAAATAATGTGCTTATATTTTCTTCACAATGCTAAAATGAATTGACCTTTAGACAAGGCTATTCTCTCTTCATAATTTTTTTATTCAAATCTACAAGTCTATAGAACTCTTTTTACTAACACTACTAGATATCTTCTCCATCATTCTTGCTACTATCCTTGTTAACACAAAATAGTCTCCCACAATAGAACTTGGCTCTAATACCAATTGTTGGTTTTTTTAGAGATAATAATCTAGTATAAAAAATAGTACAATGAAATGAAAAAATATTATAATAACAAAACTTAAAATATTCTTAGATTTATTGCTACAAAA
>VDFB02270651.1:68954791-69009661 GCA_007258455.2 Sequoia sempervirens
TGAGACAAGGCACTAAGATCAGACAAGGGTGTTTCATCAAGACTTCTCTTTATGTTTTCAGTATCAAAATCATGAGGTAATTTAGCTCCTTTCTCAACCAAATACAGGAAATATTTTTCTTTGTTGCACTCTAAAATCTTTTCTAAGGCTTTGTGAAATTTGAGATCTTGCTCAGCCTCTCTAAGGTGACATTCTTCATCTCATTCATCATCACTATCTACAGGAGTTTTGCTCATATCCCTATATTTTTTGTTAGGAAATGGATTTTCTTCTCTTTCACCCATGTTGTCGTTAAAAATGGGATTATGACTCACACTATAAAGGGGATTACTACTCTCACCTTCTTCTTGAGTTTTTTGGGTACAATCTTCTTGTTGAATATCCTCTTTCATCTTATTGTATTGAGATCTTGTAAAAATAGGCATATGATTTCAAAATGTTCTTCTAAACTTAGATCATAGTTTGATAATTGTGAAAATGATGATGTCTTGATCTGATAAGATGAAAATCCTATGATATGATCAAAGATGTTCATAATTCTTGATTGTTGCTTTCAATGATGAAGGGTATTAGAATCCTATTGGGGGAGTTGAATCAACAATCAAAAATTTGTTTGAAAGGTGCACTTTTAAAATTTGATCCTTGTTTTTGAATAATGATAAGTATATCAAATAGCCTAATTAAACTCACTGGAGGATTTGACTGGGATGTGTTGGATATTCAATAGAAGGTTGTGGTAGATAATCAAAGTTGAGAGCTTGATTGTGATTGTTTCATTGTGATAGAGCTCTTCTCTAGAAATAGGCTTGTGAATATAAAGGTTCTATAGTGTATTCGTTAGTAAATCCCCTAACAAAATCTTGGTACCTATGGAGAAACTCACGGTAATGGAGCAAGACGTTTCAAATTTTATACAAAAACTCTCTACATTGCAAGGTTTTCTTGTAACCTAAATGTTTCTTAGGTTTCTTGATCCTATTGGCAATCAATTTCTTAACAAACTTGGTTGATTTCCACTCTTTAAGCATGAGAGAAATGTCAAAATGCTACTGGACCAAGGATGTTACAAACTTAGATCTATCAAAAGTAAAAAATTTGCAAAGTGAAAAATGCGCTACTCTGTGCCCTATATGCACTGCAGAAACAGGCATATGCGCTAAAGAAATAGTCAAATACGCTACAACATACCTTAGATGCGCTACTCCGTGTCCTATATGCACTAAAACAATTTTTTGATGCAGTTTTCTGAATAGTTTTGAATAATTTCAGCTAAATTTTTGCATGCTTATTTTGGATGATCTTTTATCTAAATTAATGTGATTGAAGACACAACAAACACTCTAAAAACAATTGTCTTTAAGCCCTAAACATCAAGTGTATGTTCAAAAATGTTTTCAAAAAGTGTTTTCACAGGTTTTGTACATAACAGACAATTAAGACAGACTCACTCTTAGTACTCAAGTAGGTCATCATAATAACCATAGCCCACATCTTCGAACTGGGTTGACTCACACAATCATGTCACCCTCGAAGGGGTACCCGTGTTTTTTTCTTTTCTAGGCACGTACTTAGAGTGACGAAAGTGGATACCGAATCCCGTAAGAAAATGGTCCTTGACAGTTATATGGTGAGTTTCTTGGGGGAAAATTCTCTTCTCCCCTTGCAATATGATTATTAGGATGTTCAAAAACTGACACGGTTGGCTACTACACTAGGTTCTTAATAAGGGTTTCCATTCGGTGCAGAAATAATAAACTCCCTATGGAGACCTCCCAACCTTTAGAACAAAGGTTTTAGGGATGGTTATCTTGCACACTACTGCAAAAAGTGGGTTTCCCCAAATTTTCTTTAAATTTTATAGTGGGGTGGAATAACCTAGCTTTGGTTTGAACCCACTTGGATCGTTCCTCTTGGGTGAGTAATTTTTCCCACAAGAGCAAGCCCTCTAAAGGATGTAATAAAGCATTAAAATTGCAGAAATTGAAAAGGAAATTCTGGTATTCTAATCACCCAGTTAAGGGGAGAGCATAGACCTATTGTGACAAACAAAGAAGGTAGTGTTCTTTTTAGAGCCCAAATGACATTGATTTAATCTATGTGAAGATATTACTTCACAACAAGCATGGGATTCATTTTAATCGCAAAATAAATGTGTGGTGACTACCCTAGGATTGCTTCATTTTAAATTTCATGTCTATCCTAGGATTGGTTCATTTTAAATTGTTGTGTCTACCCTAGGGTTGCTTCTTTTTAAGCCAAAAAAGGTCATGTCTATGGAAAGCGTCAAACTCATAACTTTGTTTAGTTACAACCAACATGTAAAAGATCATATATATGCACTAAAACAAATAGTCAATGCGCTAAAATAGACCTCATAAGCACTGCAAAAAACCTTAAATGTGCTAAAAGAAATCCTAAATGCACTATTCTAAGAATGCAAAAAAAAAATATTTTTTTGACAATTTTAAATGAAGTGAGCTAAATGGATGTGTTATTATGTTCCTTAGATGTGCTAAAGAAATTGTCGGATGCACTGAAATAGTTCTCGGATGCCTCAAAAGACCTGCATAGTTGCTGAAAAAAGTCCTAGATGTGCTAAAATAACCCATGGATGCGCTAAGATGCGAAATTTTCTGAAAAGACGAACTCCAGAACGTGAAATCCTATCAAAAAACTTGCAAGTAGATGTCAAAAACAAGGCAAAAGCCCCACGATGGGCACCAGAAATGTGTGATCGAAATTAAGTGTATCAAATGTAGATCAAAAAAAAATCAAACACACAAATAGGACATTATATTGAAGCAAACTAATTAAAAACTAAAGCAAACTCTTAATAGCAGTAGTTTCTTCAATGACATCCTTTTCTCCTCTATCTCCAATGATTTTGTAGATTCCAGCTTGCTCTCAGATCGTATGCTAGGCTTAACAAACAGTCTTCCTAGAGAATGAGATTATAGATGAATTCATGCTATACTAAGATATGATTAACGTGCTTAAACTAAACATGATTGCTAGAATGTAAAATTACAAAATTATGAATGCTAAAGCTGATAATGACAATGCTAAAATGCTAATCACCTGTCTCTAATGCACGTGTGTGTAACCAATGCTTAGATTTGTAGGGGTATTTATAGTTTTCAAAAACTTTTGATTGGCTAATGTGATCAATGGTTGTGATAATCCTGGCAGATTGAATAGTTGAAGATGGAGAAGATTGGAGAGAAAAATAGAAGAAAAATAGAAAGTAGGATTTGTTTCCTCTTTCATGGAAGAGATAAGATGAGATGATAAAAATAATCTTTTTAAAGGATTTTGGAAATATTTTAAGAAGATAAATAATGAATTATAAATTCAATTATTTATTTATGGGTGACATGGAGATTTTTCTCAATTAAATAATCATTTAATTAAGATTTGAAGAATAAAAGATTTCATAATTAAATAAAATATTTAATTATGATTTGAAAAGATATGAAGGATATTAATTAAATAAAGATATTTAATTAAATTTAGGAAATGACATGTAGATGAAATTAATTAAATAAAATATTTAATTAATTAGAAGAAAGATTTGAATAGAAGAAAGAAAATTTAATTAAATCAAAAGACTTAATTAAATTCAAAAGGTGATAATTAATTAAGATAAATAAAGGGTATTTATTTAATTAATTAAGTTGACATATGAATGTGAAATAATTAAATAAAGTGAATTTATTTAATTAAGGTGGAAGAATAAAGTGAATGAACAATATAATTAAATTAATTAAATTTAATCATATGTAGAGGACTTTAGAGAAATTAATTAAATAATAAATATTTAATTAAATGCCAGGATTAATTAGACATGACCAATTTTATGCATATACAATGTACTTTTTGTAGTGTAGAAAAATGTATCCCTTTACATTTTCACACTTGTTTGGGCCCTCCCTACTAAAATTGGGCTTCTTTATGCCTTATTTAATGCATTTCTTTGAGCATTGTCCCAACACTTAACTGTTGACCAATCATAATTTAATTCTTTTGGGTTGTATGTCCTAGATTTAGTGATTTGGGACTCATACGCAACCTTAGGCATATGGGTCCCACCTATGTTTTGGGGCTTGAACCTGAATTTGGCATAGAATTTAAAATTTCTTGAAATTTGTGTCCCAAGCCTAGGCTATTAGGACTCATACACCCAACTGGCCTATGAGTCCCACTTTAGCTTGGACCTATTTTGAATTCAACTCTTGGTGGGATTTTATTCTCCTAGATCTGATGTTGGCTTGTAGTGTTGTAATTTTGGGAAATTTAGCATAAAAAACTATAAATAGAAGGTTGTTTCACATATTTTCTCCTAGCAAGTTGATGAAAGCATTCTTATAGAAAATTTTGTGATCAAGAGCAAAAGCATTCACGATCCTTCAAGAGATTATCATCAAGAATTTTGGAGCTACATTCAAGAATCAAGCATCATGTCAAATTCATCATGCATCATGTGTGTTTTGAGCTAACATTTGTGATGTAGGGTTTCATGATTCAAGCAAGCATTCAAGTCAAGATTCATTGCATTCAATCAAGAGTCAAGATCTACATTCATGCTAGCCATTTCACACAAGTTTGTAGCCTTTGTTACAAGGTTTTGGTGAGTTGCAACATATCTTATTTGTTCATTCATCACTACTTCATTCTATTTGATTTCATTTCAAGGTTTGATTACCAAAATGGGGTTTGACCAAGGAAAACCCCTATCCACTAACAAACCAACATTTTTTCTCTCCTCTACATGTGTGATTGTAGATCTAGGTTTTTTAAGCTTGAAGATCCTTTGAAGACTAAATTGCAAGATTGAAGAAAGTTTTCAAAGTTGTCATCTTCATAAAAAGTCACCTACATGTTAGAATTTGTAGTTTTAGACTCAAAGATCAGAGAGGAAAGAAGCTACAAATGATCACTAGAGGATACCATAGTTTCAGAAAAACCATGATACTGGGACTAAATCACCACCTTAGAAATAGGATTCCCAATAGACCACTTTTTAGACATTTTTTGTAGATCCTGGTTTAGCAGTTGTAGATTCCAAATTCAACCCAAAACCCTAATATGGGACTAAATCTCCCAACCTGGCATATGAGTCCCAGTGTCCATCAAAAGTTATAATTTTGGGATTTCAGACCTTGTTTCAAGCATCTTCAATTTTTCAAGTGCACCTCTATTGATTCTTAGTTTATTATTTTGATTTTGAGTTTCATTTCCTAGGTCATTTAGTTACATTTGCATATCATTTGCATTTCCTTCTTTCTAAGACCTTGCTTAGTGGTGAATTCCCTCTTTCATTTAATCACTCCCAAGGAAACCATCCTAATCCTAGCCCATTCCTCAATCAAGTCAGTTGGTTGAGGGATCTTGGTTTCCTTTAATGAACTGAAGGAAATAGGTCTTTATCCCTTGGTGTGTTCCATCTCCTAAAAGGTGGAATACCTCACCCCACCTATTTTCTTTGTTTCACTTTTGTTGTCAAAATGGGACTTGGCTTCTGCTATTTCTTGTGACATTGTCAAGAGGCATGATAGGAAAAATTTTGCTATAGAGGAAGAGGAAACAACTGCCTTGCAAGGATAAGATTTTAACCCCCAATGGGAAAATTTAGCAATTTGGGAATTGACCCCCAACACAAGGAAGCCAACAGTTGCAGAGCCTGCATCCGACCTTAGGGGTGGATTGATAATAAAAAGAGTATCAAACACTTCAGTTGTAGAGGCAACCACATTGGTTTTAAATGTTGCACAATTTACTAAAGCAATTTTAGAGTCCATTTAGGAGAAGTATGAGGCCAAGAATAAATAATATAATGGCTTGGTGGAAAACTATAACAAGGACAAGAAAACAATTGTAGTTTAGCTTGAGAATGCACTTTCTGAAGGAGCAATTGCAAGCATTGCAATCAAGAGAATCAAGAGATCAAGTGAAAATTCCATCCCCACCAACTTCTCTAGTCCAACCACCTCCTACTTATTCTCCACCTTCTCCTTCCACTTCCACATAATTAATTGTATATGATCCTAATGATGTTCCCATTGCATATCTAAATCCAAGCACATCAACTGCACCTCAGAAAAGGAAGAAAGCTAGTAGAACGAAATTGATTGAACAACTCTAGGTTTATGATGAATTCCTTGAGCATGTGGATATGACTGTATATATGAATAACATGAAGATCGTAATTGTGGTGTTTGAGCACCTAAATAAAAACATTGAGAGGAAGAATCTTAGTTTTTATTCAACTTATTTAGCCATGTTTAATGCAATAAAGATATTTGATAGGGATAGGGAACTTGATATTCCATTAATGAATAAATGGACCCCTAGGTTGGAAAAATTAAAGAGAATGGTTATTGGATCAACCCATGATTCCAATAAACCACCACACATTTCCCCAACCGAAAAAATTGTGAAAGGGATTATAGAGTGTCACATGCTGATGGATCCCATGGAGAAGAAGATAAGGGAGCTTGCACAAAATTTTGATGAAAATTATTTTTGTTTGATACCTGACATTCTAAATGATGTTGGTGGAGTTAAGCCCCTTTAACAATGGAAAGATCAAATAAATAGTTCAGTTGCCACCCTGGCTACACTAATTTGTGAAAGAGTAGATGTTGACATGTTGAAAGACATTATAGATAAGTTGTCTTTCACAGATGTTTTCTTCAAGGGTTTTAACAAAGAAGAAATTCAAATAGTCAAGTGTGGACCTTATAGGAAATAGATGCATAAATTTATTGCATATGTGTGGCCATCAGATGATGAATTTGGACTTTGGAAGAAGAAATCTATTGATATTATTGATTGATGAGTTGCTTTTGATACAAGGTGACAGTAAATATTGATCTTAATGCACTCAACAGATAAAATATTTTCAATAAGGATGGATATAGAGGTTGTTGGATGTTAAATTTCCTACTGAGGAGGAATACAATATATGGCTTGAAAAGTGTATAGATTAAGCCTTTGTTATATCAATGTTTGAATATTGTTTCTTCCTCAATTCAAATTTGATGATGCAAGAATGCTGATATGGAGGTGCTTTTCTCTTTTCATTTTTCTTGTTTTCATTCTTTTCATCCTACAATTTTGGTGCACGTGGAAAAAGGTGTTGTTTCTCATGGAAATAATATCTTCACCAACTAAAGTCCCTTTTGAAAGGTGGGAAGTATCTTCACAAATGAATGGGAAATAACTTTTGTCTCATATGGATATTTTCCCCCAAGTTTTACAAATATAATAGTCTTTTGGAATGAATTGTAATTATCAAATGTAAATGTGACAAGTGTCAATTGGCCTAAAGCTTGTTTTTCTCCATTTTTTTTATAAAAGTGAATTCAAATCCATTGACAAGAGGTGGTTGTTGAATTATTTTAGAAGCATATTGTAATAGAGAACACATACATTTTATCTAGGTTTTAGAGTTTGGGTCTTTTGATTATTAAGCATTGTATACTAGTACTGTTACATCTGAATGCAAATGAAATATTTCCTAAGCCTTTGTTCTCCAATTGTATACCTCATATGAATTATGAATATAATGTATCAAATATCTTTCTATTCATCTTCATTGTATTTCCATTGAATTTTTATTCATTGTTGTTGCTCTTGTTCAAATAACAAGTTAATTTTATTTAACATGAATGAAGATTTATTTGGTATGCATGGATAACTAATTAATATTTCCTTGGAATTATGGGTCAGGTGGTGTAAGGAATCATTTAATAGCTCTGTTGTGATAGGTCAAATGAGGTTGTATGATTTTAATTGAATGATTTAAGAATTCATTCCATGAGATAAGGCACTAGTCCATAAGTTGTGTTGATGTTGTAATTATTTGGTTGTTCATAGCAATAACATAGAAAATCATTTAAATCTTTACTTTCAATTTGAATGTATGCTAGGAGTTAGGTTTCACCATATTCTCATGTTATAGATTGGTAAATACTATAAGATCCACCGGGTCTTTTAGATTTTCATCTATTTAATAACAATTTGGAGAATATATATTTTATTACAATGTTCAAAAGTAAATGGCACAAGAGAGCTTGAAAAATTTTTTAGGGATCACCCTCTTTGGGTCTTGTAGAGCCCAAAGTGTAGAGGGAAAGTCTCAAATACTTTCACTTGTCAAGTTGGCCAATCCCTACTAATTACTGACCATTGAATTTGGCAATTTGATAAGTAATTATGTGATTAGCTTGGTTTATTTAAAACACCAATAGATTGATGACTCTATTCAGGACAATACTTGGCTATGCACCTCTCATTGCAGATCTGATATTGTAGTGCCCCTCCAGTTGTTGCTATTTGTTTCAATTTTCTTATGCTTTTTGACAGTACATCTACCTTGATAGACCTTGATACTATGTTATTGTTTTATGATCGCTTACATTGGAGTAATGATGGTGTTATAGTTTGATTTATGTTATGCTTTTTTATTAGCATAGTTGTTTATTTGAGTTGGTGTTGATGTATGCTCTTCTGTTGATTAATTGATGTTTTAATTTTTTTAGTCTTGATATGACTATATTGGTGAAGGGAATGGGATTGCATCACTTGCTTGCGAGCACCTTGTGATTCTGAAATTTTCTCTTCACGGTGTGTTTGATTCATGCTTTATATATGTACATGTACGACATTTGTTTGATTGTAGGATTGTAGGTACATGACATCGACTCCACTTGGTTTCATAGGTCTGAACATGTCCATTTTCCAATGGTATTGTTGATTGGGAGATAGTAACAAAGTTTTCCTAGTCTAGCCACAAACCTAGTCACAGTGTGTCATCAGTTTATGTCGGTATGTTTGGTTGTTATGTCTATGTTTTCCTTGTTAATTATTATTTAATTATGCAAGGTTTAATTTATAAAAATTAATGCTAAATTAATGTTTTTAATAATCTTAGTGCTTATTTAACTAATTTTAAATAATATTGTTGGAAGCTTTTTATTTTATTTTATTTTATTTATTTGGTAAAATAATTTAATCTTTGTGATTAAATTTATTTTATTAAGTAAATAAATTAATTGATTAAATTTATTTTATAAGGTAATTAGATTTATTAGATTAAATTTATTTTAGATGCTATTATGTGAATTTGAATTTTAAATTGCATAAAGTAGATATTAATTTTTAAATTTTAAATTATTATATTAGCATAAATTCTTTGTAAATATCAAAAAGGAAAATATCTAAAAGTTGGTTAAAAGATATTTAAGAATAGCCATGTGTGTGAATAAAATTTATTGAAAAATTCTTGTTGAGAAATTATTCTCAGAGAGAACATTTTCCATAATTGTGGGAAGTAAGAAGTTACTTCACAGGAATGGAAAGAGGGATATTGGCTGAAAAATTGTTTTGTGAAAAAAGAGGCTCTCAGGAATATTTTGGGCTCTTTATTTTTGCATTTTTCTAGAAGTGGTGATTTTGGAAAAGACTTTGGAAATTAAATTCTGAAGGCTCTGCTCCAACCTTCATTTCTTCAAGCTTCAAGAAAATAGGTTCATTTATTGTTTATTTAAATATTTTGTTGATTTGAAAAGATTGCCTATACAAATTCTACTCTATAGAAGTTTTGTTAATTTTGTAAAAGTTGAGGGATTGTCTATACAAAAGAGATTGTAAATTTAGTAGAAGCTTTTAATTGTTTTGAAAATTTGTAAGGCTTATGTATATAAATATTTTTCATGATTATTTAGTGCTTCTGTAGGAAAAAAATTATAGTGAAATCAAAGAGCCTCTGTGAAATTGAAATTTTAAACAATGGAAAACCTAGAAGGAAACATTATAAGATTTAGAAAATTGTTGAAAGCTTCTTTAGGAATTTGGTTTTAAACAATAGAGAAATTCTAAAGAAAACAAAAGAGGATTTAAAAAAAAATCTTTGTAGTATTGAATTGAAATCCTCTGGTAAATTTATAAATTTCTTTATGTAAAGAACTTTTATTTTGTGAAAATTATTTTCCCATCTAGAATAATTGTTAAATAGATATATATACATATTTATATATAAATATATTTTATTTTATTTGGAGCTTTTGGTGAATTTTTCCTGTGACTATGAAGGTCTGTATGGTGTGAAAGTCCATATACGTTTTTATTAAACATAGAGATTTTTTTTTATTTTTTATTTTTTAAATTATGTTTTTGAGGTAGGGGACAAGGAAGCCACCCCCACAACCACCCCCCATAGGGAGGCGCTGGTTGTGGAGGTAGAACCCAACGCTACCTTGAACAATAGCTCATCCCACACGAGGTTAGGCTGCGTGGGCAGCCAAAACCACAACCAAAGTATTGGTTGTTTGACAATTTGTCCACCCAGCCATTAAATGGCTTCAAACCTGCACTTTGTTTCTATTTCGTTCACCTCTCCAATATTGCGATTTGATATTTTTAAATGTGAATTTTATTAGATAATATATATATATATGTATGTATATTTAATTTATAATTTGGAAAATGGTAATTGGTTTAAGATATTTAAATATTATATATATATTTAATATATATAAATATTTAAATGTATTTTTTATTTAGATAGATGCATGCGAATGCATGAAATAGTTCATTTTTAAATGATATAAATCAAAAGAGAAAATTGATATTAAAATAAATGTAATAGGGAAATTGATTTAAATGATTAGATTTAATTTTGTTATTATCTATAAATGATATTGCTTTAAGCTAGATTTATTTGAGCAATATATTATTGTTTTATTGAAAGGAAATATGGATTTAGAAAATATTAATGGTAGCCTTATTTCCTACTTAAATTGTTTGTTGTATTGCAATTTCCTCTATTTACTTTTTGGGGAAAATTGGAGTTAAACAATTAGTTTTAGAATTCCTTATTGTTTGCAAATAGAATTATGTTTACTTTGAATAATTGCAAGTGATGTGTTATTGAATTAATTAGATTTAGGAAAGCCTAACGATAGTATATTTATTTGCTTGAAATGCTTTTTAAGTTGTGATTTATTTTGTTACATCAGTTGGGCAATTTGGGTTAACTGAGTTAGTAAGTCTTCTAGATATATTCACTTTACGAGGGAATTGTTATATGTGATGGTTCAACTTTTGATTTGCCTTGGGTAGTGCACATGGACGTAGTCCAAATTGAACACCCAGTTACTATGAACGGGATGTGTGACCTTTAGCTTTAAGGTTGATATTTGTTATCAGATTTGTGCACTTTCTCAACCCATGGTATGTGGATTAGATCCTAGTGTTGTCAGTAGGAGAGTGGCTCTTAGTGGGGGTCTGGCACACAAAGGGGCACTAGGGTAACTCACTTAGGTTTTTAAAATCAAGTGATAACTTAAAAGAATTAATGGGGAACTCTCACATTAATAAAGATAATGAATGACTCACTCTCATGGTTCATGCACCTGTTTAGGCTTGAGGTGAGATGAGAAGCATAGTTTTTATGGGGGTCTAGCGGCTAGTAGAGGCAGCTAGGGTAACCCAGGATGGGGGTCTGGTAGCCTAGGAAGGTTACGCCAGGGTAATCCATAGCAAATTATATGTGACACTCTTCCTATGACAATAGTCAGTAGTATTGTACAATGGATATACTTGATTCTCTTATTCTAGAAGCAATATAACCATTGTGTTGTGTCTTGTACTCATATTGTTTACTCTTGAGTTTTCTTGTGTCTAGAGGTAGTAGGTTATACCCAGGAAACCTTTTTACTATCTCTAGCACTAGGGGTGGGCCTACAGGTACCACTGAGTTGGGTGGAATGTGCACCTTACACTATTGGGTCCCCAGTTCTTGTTCATGATGGTGAGTACTTCCAGATTGGAGAGCTCATGAGTACCAGTGGATATGTACTTTCTCTTATATCTCATTTGTATCAGTTGGATACCTTGTTTATATATCACTCCTCAATTGTATTCGAGGAGAATTCCTGTAACTTATAATTGTAACACTCTTGTATGAACTACCTCATTTGGAAATGAGTATTGCAATTTTTATATTGAATGCAATGTATGAATGAATCATTATTGTACCTTATATCTTATGTGATGTTTTTTAATGTTATTGAATGTATGATCTTAAATTTATGAGTTTAATTTATATGTTATGGTTAAATAACCTTGGTAAAGTGGAATTCAAATGTAATACCTTGTCGTGTGTATCTTAGATATTGTATGCACTAGTGTTGTTTATATCACATGTTAATATTTCATTTTAAAAATAAAATTACTACACGTCCATTGTGTTTTCAACATTCTTTAAGGTTACGTGGCGGGGCATTCCAGATATAGTCAAAGTCATTTATTTGTATTGTTCTTTGCTAAATGTAGAATAATTTTATCAAATTTTCATCATATGCTAGAAGTCTTCCATCAGTAATTCCAGGATCCAAGTGCCTTTGTAGTCTCCCATTAGGTTGTGTATAAATTTTCTCAATCTTTACAATTTCTCTCAAGAATTTACCATAAGAATTTCAATTCCCATAAAGTGGGGGGTGACTCTGTAAGTCTCTTGTGCTAGTACATTTTAATTTTAGAAAAGAGAAAAAGAGAGAGAATTGTGAGAAGCATTTGTAGAAATGAAAGGTGCCAGAAGCCACATGAAGAAGAATCTTGAGCAAAAGCTAGCAAAAGATCTACCTCGCAAAACAAATCCATCATGGAAGGAAAAGAGTGTACATACAAGTAAGTACACCAATCCTCCTATAATTGGATCTTCTAATTCAAATGAATTTGATCAAAATGAAGTGTATAAATATGGTATGCCTCTTGATAATGAGAAATCTCCCATTATAAAAGAAGCCAATACCACAATTCAACTTACTACTCTTAGTAAGCCAGGTTTTAATCCAAAGACCTCACAAGAATCTGAGCCCTATAACTTTTGGGATAAGAAATTGGTTGCTAAAGGAGGGAGTCTTGGGGCTTCAACCATCCATAAGGATTTTAACTCAAGAGGAAAATCTAGAAATAAAACCCTTGAAGCTTCCACACGGGGGGAGGGATTGAATTTGACAAGTTATACTCTTGAACACACTGAATCATAAGTTACTCTCGAAGATCAAGAGGACATAATCAAAGATATGACATCCCTTAGAGAGGAAGCTTTAATGCTTAGTGAGTTGAAGAAAAAAAACAAAAAGAAAGGGAAGAAGAGATATTAGCTACCATGTATGAAAGGGATGAATTAAGGAGAAGAGTGGAGAAATTGAGAGAAGTGGTCGTTGAGGAACCTACTCAGCTTGCTACCACTTACCAACCTATTATGACCCCAAATATGGATCATCTCAAGGTGAATATCCCTACTGGCACCATATCCACTAGTATTTATACAAGTTCTATAGTGACTACTAAAGTTTCAAATCCTTTTTCCTATACTTAGAAAGCCAAGAATATAGACCTTGGGGAAAAACCTATAGGTCAACCTAAAACCATAACTACTGCTAGAAAGACAAATACTGCATCCATTTCTATTCCTACAAATACAAAATTTGACCCTACAATCTTGTCATTGTAGTTAGCAAATAAACAATTGCAAAAGGAGTTGGATAAAATGCAGATCATGGCTACAAATGTAAATATGGAAAGGAAAATTTCTTTAGTGAAATCATCAATCCCTTATCCCAAAGATTCTACCTCTCATAGTACACCCCATTCCTTAGCACAAACTTCTGGTATGAACACTACTACTTCTAGTCATTCCATTCCTATATCCCAACAACTAAAAACTCAATATGGTGGAAACATTCTTGGTGGGAGTGGAGGTGGTGGTCAGGGAGGTGGAGGTGGAGGTTTTGGAGGAGGAGGTGGAGGAAAGAACACTTCCTCTATAAATTAGAATATTGATGGTGTTGGTGGAGGAGGTCAAGGTGGTGGAAGAATTCAAGGTGGAGGAAATCAAGGTGGTGGTGGAGGACATGGTGGTGGTGGTTCCCTTTCTTCCCATTCTAGTCATGGCAGTGGAAGAGATCCATTTAGAAGCATACCCATGCAATTGGATAGGTATAGATAGTTGTGCTTCCTTGGGATACCTGGTTACCCTAACCCTCTCCCAAAATATATAAGGAATGTATTGGTAAGGTTTTCTAGCAACAATGCAATTAGTGGAGAAGAGCATTTAAGATCATTCAACAATATGATGGATGATTTTGAAGTAGAACATGGAGATGTCATGATGAAACTATTTATGTAGTCATTAACTGAGGATGCTATGGACTAGTATAGGAGTCTACCAGTGGCAAGATCCTTAGGAAAGGTAAGAATTTTAAATAAAATTTATCAAAAGAGCAATAATATAAATCCATTTTTAATTTTAAGTTGCTTATAATAATTCAAGTTTAAACCTCTATGTATGAAGTATTGAAAGAAAAGGTATAAAATAATGCTTTGAATGAAGAGATGGAAGCAATTGATAAAATTAACACATGGGACTTAGTACAACTTTTGAAGCAAAAACAAGTGATTAGTATCAAATGGATTTATTCGGTGAAATATCTTGCTAATAGTTTTGTGAAACAACACAAAGACATATTAGTTGTCAATAGAATTACATAAACACTTGGACTAGATTATTTAAAAGCATTTGCTCTAGTTGCCAAATTTTATACAATCAAGATTATATTAGCTATTATTTGACAATAAAAGTGGCCAATATAACAAATAGATGTAAAATAATCTTCCTTAATGGTCATATACATGAGGAAGTCTATACAGACCAACCCATGGGCTATAAAATTCAATACAAAGAATAGTTTGTTTACAAGTTCAAAAAAGCTCTTTATGGGTTGAAGCAAGCTCTACATGCCTAGTATGCAAGGATTGATAGTTATTTCTTGAAGGAATTAAGTAGAAGCCACTCAGAGTTAATATTGCATGTCCAACATATTGGTAATGATCTTCTCATTGTTTCCCTTTATGTTGGTGATGTTATTTATATAGGTAACAACAAAAATCCTAGAATAAAAAAATTAAGCAAAAATGGAATAGGAATTTGAAATGTTCAATTTTAGACTCATGCATTATTTTCTTGGTGTGAATGTTCAATAACAATTAGAAGGTATACTTATTTCTCAAACCAAGCATGTAGCTGATTTATTAAAAAGGTTTAGAATGATGACATGCATAAAAATTACCATTGTTGTAGCACTTGGTGATAAATTAACCAAGGAATATGCAAGTTCCAAAGTAGATAATCCTTTGTATAGAGGTTTGGTTGGGAGCCTCATGTGCATCACTGAAACTAAACCCAATATTATGTATGTTGTGAGCCTCATATGTTGGTTCATTCAATATCAACATGAGTCTCGTTGGCATGATACCAAAATAATATTGAGGTATGTGAATCACACATAAATTTTTTCCATTCAATTATTATTTCATTAAAAAAATATGAACTAGTTGGTTACATAGGTTATGATTGGGCTAGTTTAGTGGATAGAAAATCAACATCTAGTTATGTTTTCTCACTTGGTTCTAGAGTTGTATCTTGGTGTAGTAAAAAGTAAGTAATTGTGGCTCTTTGTTTTCCAAAGAAGAATAAATTATAGTTGTTGAAGCAAGTTGTCAAGCCATTTAGATTAGAAGGATCTTGGAAAATCTGTGTTTGTTGTAATAACATCTAATTGCTATTTATTATTGTAATATTAGCACCATTACAATGACAAAACATTTTATGTTCCATGTTAGATCAAAACACATAGATATTTGACATCACTTTAGTCAAGATTTGGTTCAAGATGGGAAAGTGGAATTATAGTTTTTTCCTTCATCTAAAAAAATTGTTATCTTCACCAAAGCTCTACCCATAGTTAGTTTTTTCTTTGAGACATAACTTATGAATCATCTCCATTGATCATTTAGGGGGAGATTTGAAGGAATGCATGCTCAACAACATGTTCAATAGAGGATGAAGATTTTAATTTGATATTCATGAAATTTTAGTTTGCATGCTATTTTTAGTCCACTTTATCCATGCACCTTGTTTACATAAGAATAATTTCCTCAAAACTATTTTTTTATATTTTTAATTTGATCATAGATGCATTATCTTTCATGATATTTTGATTCTTAATAATGTTTTTTCTTTATTCACTATTTTAATTACTAAACGACCAATTGAATTATTCAAAATAATAGTCTTTTTTCACTGATGCTATGTGTAGCTATGTATGATAATTATTTTTTGGATCTTTTTTTTTTTAAATAGTACTTCAATATAATATTAGTTATTTAATTTATATCTTTCAATCCCATTTTTACATGTATATATCCATTCAAAAGAGCATTAAAAATTAGTACGAAAGTACATTCTCCTTGAAGGTTGTAAATATGTCTACAAACAATCAATGGAATTAGAGAAAATCTCAATATTTAACCATAATTATAAGTTTAAAATTCATTAGACAAAGAAATTTTTCAAAGTGAAGAATAATTCATCTTGGAAGTGGGTGTGAAAATATACCTACCCTTTGCCTCTGAACTCTAAGGATGCGGTTCAACCTCCTAAAAAAAGGCACCTATGGATGATTTACAAAATTGTCCCTCTCTGCCCTCATACCTTGAGGCACTTTTATAAAAATAAATTTGATCTTAAAAATTGGTACCAAAAAAACCTACCTAACACATGGAAAAATTATTGGAAGATGATTCCATCCAAGTTGTAGATTAATTGGAGCATTTGACAAAGTTGTCATCTCTCAAAACTGTGATTTTTTTTACTTTTTGAAGGATGATGATGCTTTGATTTCCACAATAAATGTGCTCCCTCTCTCTAGTGGAGTCTTTAAAAAAAAAAGGCTTGCACTATTAAAATTGTAGAGCTTGAATTGATATTGCATCCTCACAATAAATGGATTTGAAGATCCTTAAATAGGTATCATTCTTGGAGAGATGTTTCTCTTTCATGAGACATGACTTTACATGACATAAATTTACATAAAAAGTATGCTGGGTTGGGTGCGATCAAATATAGTTTATAATTTAACACCCCCCATAAACTTTATTTGATCACACAACTTAATTAGATGATGGGGGCCACCTATAAAAAGGTTAATTAGCTACCCATGTACAAATTTGAAGAATGTTTTTAACATTAGTGGCTTCAAAAAGGTATACAAACTTATTGTTTTTTAATAGCATTGATTACCTTTGTCCATAATTATCCATCATAAGATGTATTGCATAGTTATATCAATAAAGGAGGTGAAGTCATTTGCAATGATCTTTGTGATCAAAACCTTCACATATTTAGCCATAATCTATCCAATAAATGCTACAAATTTATAGATTCAACAATGATCTTTGCAATCAATGCTACAACTATTCAATAATGGTCTTTGCGATCAACACTACAACCTTTTAGGTTTAACAATGAAATTTATGATCAATGCTACAAATTTGTAGGTTCTAATGATCTTTGTGATTGAAACGCTACAACATTATAAGTTCAACAATGATCTTTATGATCAATGTTGCAACCTTTTTAGATTCATCAACAATCTTTGTGATTAACTTTTAAGATTCAACAATGATCTCTACAATCAACACTTATTATTTTAAGTCGAACAATGATCTGTGCAATCAACACTACAACTATTCAATAACAATCTCTACGCTCAACTATTTAGATTCAACAACAATATCTCTAATCAATTATATAATTTTTAAAATTTAGTAATGATCTTTGTAGTCAATTCTACTTATTTTACCTTTACTGTGTCTATCAATTTTCATCCTCTCAAGACACTTCATACCACTAAGACACAAGTGACTAAACTCTAGCATCTCACAATCATAAATATCTAGTTCTAAAAGCTTTGAAAGATTAGATATTTTGAACATACATAATTTCAAATTTTTATAATCTTCATTCTTTATCTTTTCAAGATAACTTTGATGGACAAGCCTTATCTCCTCAAGGTCTGGAAAATGAATAATCCTTAATAGGATAATATTCATAAGATCAAATGTTCCTATCAATTTACAATTTTTAATATCAAAATACATTAATATCTTTTATCTTCTTAAATTTACTTCAACAAGATTTGCATCATAATAAATCTTTGTAACACAAATATAATTTGCAACTTGAATTTCAAGTAAATAATCATTTAAAATGTTACAAAAATTATTATATATGTAACTCTTACTATTGAAATAATTGTAGAAATGTTTTTTTTATTAGATTAAGACTGGAAGGGCCAGTAGCCCTTAAGGCAAACAAGGGGCTCACAAGAAGTGAAACACCCATCAAACTAAAGAAAAAACATAAACATAAACAATACAACTAGCAAAAAGAAACAAAGAAAGAATATAGACCAAAGACCAACACAGAACCACAAAACACCTACAGGTCTCCCAAAAACTTGAGACCACTAATTGCCTTCCACTTTTTTGATGGGGTTTTTAGCACTACAACAACTTAGATAGAATACAAATATCATATCTCTCTTGAACCTTGGTAAATTTCTATCAGCAAGCCTCAAGAAATAACCCCAAGGTCGCTAATGTCAGGTCTTGACAATGCAAATAACAACTCAGTGATAATGTGAAAATGCTAGTAATCACAAGGGACCTTACAAATTAACAATGATGGAAGTATAGTTAGCATAAAATAGAGCAATGCAGTGATGCTGATTCAATCCTAAAACTAACCCAAATATCAAAGAAAGAGAAAAAGAGATAAGGGTTTGAGAGAGATTCTAAACTAACTCCTAAGATCAATCACAACAATGGAAAATGTTGCAAATGGAAAAATCCCCAATAAAGCCAATCTCTACTTAATCAAGGATAACCCTACAACCACATAGAAACGATGCAATCTTCTAAGGAAATTGAAAGATTTTCAAAATATGAACATTAATCCATATACCATATTATTGGCGTAGCATGAACAAGCATCCATAGTTGAACTTAGCACAAGACAAGGCCCATAATAACTTTACACAAAAATGTACAATCATCAAATTGCTAAAAGTATGGACTTGAGATCGATAAAACATCATTCACATTTCACCATTATCATGAAAGAACTAAAAAATAACATCTAGCATTGAGAATCAAGAACAAGAAACCATGGAACTATCAAAACTCAACACAATGTTTTCCAAATCAACAACCCATTTGTATTAACTTCTCTAGAATTTACATCAAAAATTTCATCTCCTTCTCTCCTACAACTAACTCCTACAAATTTCTAACCCCAAATTCTAATAATCTAACCCCTTACAAATGAGAAGGAAAAAGCCTTTTATAGATATTACATTAACATTACAATTTCAATGGCCAAGATTAAATTGATCCAAGGGATCAGATCAATCCCTTGGAAGCATCAAGAAGTTACATAATGTTTGACAATCCTTGGTACATCATCATCTAGTCAACATAACTCTGTTACAATTTGGAGCAATGAGATTTAACAATATTCTACCACCTTGATCATGATAAAAATTTTGATTGGAGAGTAAAAAACAACATCACATGACTTCTCATGCTTGAAACATATCCTCCAGCTATAGAAAGGTTGTGGCATAGATTCTTATGTGGGTGCAATATAAATATTTGATTTGCAAGTAAAATCTATCAACTTGAAATCCTCCTAACAGCACGATCTGGGCACATATACATATGTAATTGGGTTCATTTGAATAGTTGGGAACTGATTCATATGTAAATCAACATTAAATCTTGAGGCTACACCTTATATTCAATTACAATCTTTTCTAGATTTTCCTCTTGGCACGAATCCATATGCAAGTCCCCTTTTGATTTATTTAATTCTGAAAAACAAATATAATCATTAGTAGCTCACATGTGAAAATCCAATCCATAAAACACTAAAATTAAGCATATATAAACCATTGGAAAATTTAACTTAGTAATAAAATTTCAAAAATTTAACCCTATTAAGAAATTTGGGAGTTCAGGAAATTCACGATAGGAAGTTTGAGAAAATCCAAAAAGGAGGGATTTTCACGAGTGACAAGAGCTTCAGGGAAATCTGGATAGGAGGGATATTTGTGAGTGGCATGAGCTTCAAGGAAATCTGGATAGGAGGAATTTTTGCAAGTGATAGGATCTTCAAGGAAATCTGGACAGGAGGGATTTTCGCGAGTGACAGGAGCTTCAGGGAAATTCAAACAGGAGGGATTTTAGCGAGTGATAGGAAATTTGGGGCAATCTGGATAGGAGGGATTTTTTTGAATTCCTTACTTGATCAAAATCCCCCAAACTCCATAACTTTTTGACCAAGAAGAAATTTTCAAAAGTCCAAAAAGCAACCTAGCCTAATTTTTTATTCTATATCCATAGGTGCAAGAAAGATTCACATATGATATTGAAAAATCACTTCAAAATCCCCATTTCCAAAATCCATGATAGGTGCACTTCTCTGAAACCCTCAAGATGCCTTAAACTATTTCCTTCATCAAAAAAAGTTTGGACTTAATCCCAAAATAACCTCCCAAGAAGAGAAAAACTAAAAATTGACAAAGTGAAGAAGTGGAGATGCAAAAGAAAAAATGGGGTCCCTGCCGTCAGTGGGGAGTGTGTGCAAAAAGTGTACAACAAATGGAAACTCTGTTACGGAAATGCTCCAAAGCATTTTGATGAAAAATTGGAATAAAGAACCCAAAATCTCTAGTTTTGATCCTCACATCAGGTCAACCAATAAACTATAGTCTCAAAACTAATGAATAAGCAAGCCCTTCCTATGTTGGAAATCCAAGTGTGTGTGAATGTATTAATTTCCCTCCCTCAGCTACTGTGAAATCAAGTTCAGTCAGGTTAAGCTACGTGAAAGATTCTAATTGCAAAAGCAACCTGGATAAAGCTTTGCTACCAGTCAGGCGTCCATAGCCCCAATGAGGTTATCGCTGTGATTCTCCCAAACATAGCTCTACTTCCAACCAAACATTTGTAGCCCCAATAGAGATATTCAAATCCTCCTAAAAGATTGAATTATTTCTTTTGATTTTCAATATTTTCTTTTCTTTACTTTCTGATTTTTCTTTTCACTTCTTTTTGTTTTCAACTTGTAAGTAATGAAGCTCACATTTAGGGCTGAGAATCATAGTGGCGCTGAAGCAGAAATATAATATTTTTCACTTAACAAGACCTTACAAGTAACCCACATCAACCTCAAGATTATTAAGATATCATGTGTAAAATGTAAGATTTGAGCACATTCAAGAACTAACTCAATTCAATGACTTATCCACTTTATATGTTTAGCACTTGTGACACCAAATAGAGGATTTTCACCATTGCTTCCAAAAAATTATTAGAGTTTGTAAAAGAAATAATGAAAGTAGTCCCAGATAAATGAAATGATTGTTGTGCAAGTATAACAACCACACAAGAAAAATAGGGAGAACCCAAGCCATAGAAGCAAAGTGAAACCAAACCTAAACTAACCAAAGAAGAACTACACTAACCAAAACCAAAAACAAAAGGAAACAAAGAACAATAAACTAACCAAAGAAAAAAGCGAAAGCAAAAGAAAACCTAAATTAACCAAAAGCAGAAAAATGAAAGCAAAAGAAAAGCAGAGAAAACTACATTTATTCAAATCAGACTATGTACAAAGAGACTCAAAACAAATCATGATCAAACAATGAAAACTGAGACCCACACCCATACGGTTCATCAATGCATGGAAAAGTAGTAAAGTAAATAGTAACAGTTCTCAAGAATGCAAACTCATCTTTATACTCGACAAGGTAAATCTCAATAATATAACATTCACACTCCATATCATAATCAAGAATAATCAGTAACTAAGGCAACTCATTCGAACCATGATCAATCCATATGCAAGTTGTCTTTCCTAAACCTCCATAATCAAAATAATAAGCTTCAGAGTTCACAACAAGGAAAGAAACAACCTGGTGTGACGCTTGTAGTTTGTGTTGAATATTGTGTTTATCATCCTCCAATTGTGAAGAGCTGATATCCCTTAATTTAGGAGGTTTCAACTGGTGGTGCAACATCCCTCTCGGACTTAACACATGCAAAAAAATTAAAGTCATCAGTAAACCATGCAGGATGAAATTCAGATTGAACAAATTTAGAATTATCAACATGGAACTTTTCACCTATTTGGATATCTTCATTAGGTATCAGTGATGAATTTGCAAGAACACCCTTATGTGTATCAACTTGCTCATGTACCTGTTAATCTAAAGCCACTAAAGGTTGATATTCAAGCACATTCTCACTTGCAACTGTGTGGTCATTCTCATCAATCATGACTGCAACATTACTACTTTCAACATCATTCAAATTTTCTTGCACATCAGAATGAACCACATTAGCTACCTCATCCTTAATACATAAAATCTGTAAATTTTCAATGTTCAATTCATCAATAGATAGAGGGAAAATAGAATTTGATAAACAATAAAACTCCCTATTATCCATTATTGGTGCAATCTCAAATTCTTGACCATAGCCATCATCAATATCATCTTCTTTAACAACAAAATCAGCTCCTTCAGCTTGCTCCATGAAACATTCATCAACAATTTGTTGGAGTTCCTTTATTAAAGACTCAATCTCATCCAAGGTTGCTACTATGAATTTCTCATATTCAGTGCCTATTGGCTCCCCTACAAGGCATCTTTCAACAAATTGTTGAAATTCCTTGATCAAAGATTCATTGGATGTACCCTTTTGTGCATCTCTTGTAACTTGTTCTTCCACCTCCTTAATTGATGTCTAACATTGAAAACATGTGAATTCTGAATGTTCCTCCTCATGAATCTTGCACCAAGTTGGTAGCAACAACTCCTTTATGCAAACTCTGTACCCCAGGATTGACTAATCCTTCATAAATCTGGCAACAAACTCTACATATCTAGCCTATGTTGGAGCTTCATCATGAATAGGGGAAGCTTGAATGATAAATTCTTTCTCTTGGGGCTCATCTTCTACTATATTTTCTATTTCAGACACTTGGCTAGCCTCTGTAGGACCAACATCCTTGATCTTTATAGGCAACTCTTTGCTTAAATGTTCATCAATTACCTATGTTGGCTTGGATATTTCAAATTCTTTCTTCTGGCATGCTACTTCATTTGTGGATGGCTCAACACTTGCTACACATTCTTCAGATCTAGAATTTGTTAGCTTCTATGTAGTACATTCCTTGACTGATTGTTGTTTCCACTCCAGGTATCTCCCAACTTTAAAGACAATTTCCACACATGAACGACAATTGAATTCTGAATGAGATGTATTATGAACTCTACATCATTTAGATAAGAGGAAATATTGTAAACACCTACCACCATTGAGTTGACCTTTAACCAAATCTGTGAATGCCTCAACGACAACATCAATAAACTATAAATCTGTAGAGACTAGTAGTTCAGGTATGTTACACATGAAAATATCCCTTTGCAAAACCATCTCGATTCTACCCAAAAAGGCCAGACATTCCAACTCATTGTTCCTACAAGTATTATGAATTATGCACTTGTCTAATAATGCATAGTGATGCAAACACTTATTGTTCCAGAGATACAATCTCTTATTCAGAGACTCATGAAATTGAGGAATATCAATCCAAAGATTGTTTCCATCATGAAAAACATAAGACTAATTTTCCATCTTGACTTAGAATTTGTACTTTCAAATTTAGAGATCCATCATATCTCAGATTTTCAACATGAAGGCTCATTCAACTTCCAGTGATGTTGCTTTATTCTCATGCCCTTGTTCTAGTTCCAATCTGTTGATGGTGTTTTTAGCACTGCAACAACTCAGATAGAATACAAGTATCATATCTCAAGTAAATTTCTATCAACAAGCCTCAAGAAATAACCCCAAGGTCTCTAATGTCAGGGCTTGACAATGCAACAAACAACTTAGTGATAATGTGAAAATGTTGGTAATCATGAGGGACCTTACAAATTAACAATGTTGTAAGTATACTTATCATCAGATAGAGCAATGTGGTGATGCTGATTCAATCCTAAAACTAACCTAGATATCAAAGAAAGAGAAAAAGAGATAAGGGTTTGGGAGAGATTCTAAACTAACTCCTAAGATCAATCACAACAATGGAAAATATTGCAAATGGAAAAATACCTAATAAAACTAATCTCTTCTTAATCAAGGATAGTCCTATGACCACACAAAAATGGTGCAATCTTCTAATGAAATCAAAATATTTTCAGACTATGAACATTCATCCACATACCCAAATTACTAGTGATGCATGAACAAGCATCCATAGTTGAACTTAGCACAAGACAAGGCCTAGACTAACTTTACACAACAACCTACAATCATCAAATTGCTAAAAGTATGGACTAGAGATCGACCAAACATCATTCGCATTTCACCATTATCATGGAAGAACTGAAAACTAACATCTAGCATCGAGAATCAAGAACAAGAAACCATGGAATTGTCAAAGCTCAACACAATGTTTTACAAATCAACAACCCATTTTCATTTTACTTCTCTAGAATTTACATAATAATTTTCAGCTCTTTCTCCTCTCCTACAGATTTCTATCCCCAAATTCTAATAATCTAACCCCCTACAAATGAGAAGGAAAAGGGATTTTATAGATATTACATTACAATTTCAATGGCCAGGATTAAATCAATCCAAGGGCTCAAATCAATCCCCTGGAAGCATCAAGAAGTTACATAAAGTTTGAAAATCCTTAGTACATTATCATCCAATCAACATAATTTTGTTACAATTTGGAGCAATGAGAAAAAAATATTCTGCCACCTTGATCATGATAAAAATTCTGATTGGAGAATAAAAAATAGCATCACATGTCTTCTCATACTTGAAACATATCCTCCAGTTGTAGACAGGTTGTGACACAGATTCTTATGTGGGTGCATATTAAATATTTGATTTGCAAGTAAAAGAACAGCTTGAAATCCTCCTAGCAGCACGATCTGGGCACATATCCATATGCAACTGGGTTCATTTGAACAGATGGTGACTAATTCATATGTAAATCAACATTAAATATTGAGGCTACACCTTATATTCAATTACAATCTTTTCTAGATTTCCCTCTTGGCACGAATCCATATGCAAGTCCCCTTTTGATTTATTTAATCCTAAAAAACAAATATAATCATTAGTAGCTCACATGTGAAAATCCATTCCATAAAACATTAAAATTAAGCATAAATAAACCATTGGAAAATTTAACTTCGTCATAAATTTTGAAAAATTTAACCCTATTAAGAAATTTGAGAGTTCAAGAAATTCGAGATAGGAAGTTCAAGAAAATCCAGATAGATGGATTTTCGCGAGTGAGAGGAGCTTCGAGGAAATCAGAGGGATTTTCGTGAGTGATGGGAGCTTTGGGGAAATTTGCACAGGAGGGATTTTTCATGAGTGACAAAACTTCAGGGAAATCTAGACAGGAAGGACTTTTCTAAATTCCTTACTTGAACGAAATTCCCCAAACTCCATAACATTTTTCACCAAGAAGAAATTTCAAAAATTTCAAAAAGCAACCTAGCCTAATTTTTCATTCTTTATCCATAGGTGTAAGAAAGATTCACATATGATATTGAAAATTCACTTCAAAATCCCCATTTCCAAAATCTATGATAGATGCACTTCTCTAAAACCCTCAAGATTCCTTAAAATATTTCCTTCATCAAAGCAAGTTTGTACTTAATCCCAAAATAACCTTCCAATAAGAGCAAAACTAAAAATTGACAAAGCCAAGAAGTGGATATGCAAAAGAAGAAAGGGGGTCCCTGCCTTCGGTGGGGCATGTGTGCAAAAAGTGCACAACACACTCCTGATCTAGGAAGTGGAGTTTCTCCTCAAAAGATAGGGGCATTTCTGAATAGCTTGAGTATCCACTGTGGTGTCTAGAGCTGAGTTGTCCACCACCTTACCTTTCTTCTATTTTTGAGTATCATGATGTCCTTCCTTAGCCACCCATAGCTCTTCATTATCTCTTGTTGAAATATATGAATGGTGAGGGTGGTGTTCTTCACTATTGGTTTAATGCAATCCATTATGACCTGGAGGGACTGTGTGGTTTTTTCCTAGTGCTTGTGAATAACATTGATCTCCATTTATAATAATGTCAATGATAGCTCTCAGCTCTTCCATCTCCTTATCCCACCTAGCCTAAACCTCAAACAACTTAGCCAAGGAGGCTATCATATCCCAATGGCCACTATCCTCAACCTCCACTGGCCACAAAACCTTCTACTACAACACCTTTTTTTCTAGAATTTGGATTCTCTCTTTGGCCATAATCAACTGACCCAAGATCCACTTGAGGATTTTTTTTTAACATCAATCATCTCTAAAACTTCATTGATTTTTTTGTAAAGGGCATCGCCAGAGGCATGATTGTCAAAAACCACCTTGGATTCAACGTGAGTCCCCTCCAAATTGATGCAAAAATTAGGGGAATTGTAGAAATATTTTTTATTGCCTCCTCTTGGCATCAATAAATATCTTCATGATTTAAAATCATGCAGTTCAACTAACATATTCTATAGAAGAAAACACCATATCATCTATGCCATTCAATCCATGTTCAAACTGGCTAAAACCCCACTAAAATAAATATGACTCAATTCTTCATAATATAATTTGATCTTTGAGATGTAATCTTGTGCATAGTAGATTATACAAAACTACTACACACCTTGCAAGACACACACAATCTCTTTCCTAGACTAGTGAAAAATTATCATTGGCTGCAATTTGGCAGTTGTGCTCATCCCCAAGCAACAAATCCTTGATCATGTTTCTTTCATGTTTCCAATTATGATTTCACCACCTTCCTTTTAAAGCACATTAATAATTATCATGACATTTGCATATAGTTTCACTAGCTAAATCATGTGTATTTTTATTCAATTGTGAATCAAAATTTGAGTTGGTGAAGGATATTACAACTGATATAAAAACCAACAATTTAATAATTCTAACAAAACAATATAAACCAATGATATTTAATTATGTCTACTTCAACATTACCTAGCCAAACTATTCTAATGGCTTTTAGTGTTTCCATGATTTCTACTAGATCTTTGATTATGGGATATATGCAATTTTAATATGTGGTCTCGTTTGATTTTGATTTCAGTAACTTGGTTCCAAGATTCAAATATGCATGATTTCTTACATTGGAGTTTGGTTTTCACTGATTATGTGGTCCTCAAGTTTCAACATGTTTCACCTCTATCTTGATATCTATTTTCATTGTCTTATTTTTAAACTAGGTTCAACGTTTTGTATTTAACTTTTATTTACTCTATTATTTATGTGATGCTCAATCAATATGCATTCTTAATCATTTTTTATTCTAAATAATTTGACTCCATGATTGTTTCACTTATCTTCCTCTTCAATCATCTACAAAGTCAATCAACTAACACTCTCAATAGTCAAGTCTCCCATAATATTCCTACTCCAATACGAATTGCTAAAATTGTAGAGATTGAATTGATATTGTCTCCTCACAAATAGATGGATGCAAAGATCCTTAAATAGGTATCATGCCTGGTTTGATGTTTCTCTTTTATGAGACATGAATTTACATGACATGACTTTACATAACAAATATATTGGCGTGGGTGTGATTAAATATAGTTTATTATTTTAACACACTCTAATAAAGAATAAGGAAAGAAATTTGGGGTCAAAAAGATGTCAAAAGAGATAAAGATGTAATCTCATTCTACATTGAAGATGATTATTGAGGAGTGAAATTCCCTTCAAAGGTGTAATGAAGATCTTATCCTAGAATGTTAGGGGCCTCACTGTTTGGTTAAGCATTAATTATAGTTTTGAAGCTTGATCTCATTCCTTTTCAAGCAACTAGGTTAAATACTAGGGAAGCAGAAGATCTTTCCAAAAAAAGGAGTAAGTGGCAGAGATTTTTTGTCAACTTAATAGGAACTTCAGAAGGATTGAGTATCATGTGGTATGCTCTGGTAACTCACATAAATATCACCATTTTTTACAACAATTTTCATCTCTATAAGATAAGGAGTTCTTCATTTTTTAATTTTATTTTATTTTGAATACTTAGGACCCCACTAGGTACCTGGGTAAGAGGGCCCTTTAGGAAGTATATTCAAAACATCCTAAGCAACCTAAGAGTCATAAGAGTCATTATTGATGAGGATCTCAATGTAATTTCCAATGAAAGTGATAAGATGGGGGTATTGGCTAAAAAACCTAGGACACTTCATCCATAGGAACAACCTATTTGATGTAATCCAACATTTCAGCAAACGTGGGAAGAACCTAAAACAGAATTATAGGCATCACAATGACAAGAGGGAACTAGGGTGGAGACACCAACACATAAGTTACATCGAATCCTCTATTCTCACAAAGTGGAAAATCTCTCTATACTTCCTATTTTAATATATATTATATAATATATGGGTGAGGGTCTTGACTTTTTTTGACTGCTAAAAAACATAACTTAATTTTAATCTATAAAATAATTTTAGATAAGTTTTTCTTAGAAATTAACTTTATCTTTATTTAATTTAAATATTTGTAGATCAAAAGTCTAAATATTTATAAATCAAAAGTCTTCTAGTACCTTGTTCTTCTTCACAGACCATTAGATTCTGACATTTTTTCTAAATCATTGTTCAGAAGAATGGAATTTTAAAGCACCTGCTTTAGCAAAGGTCGGGATGAAGCACGTAAACCTCTGGCGGCACTGGCAGTATCTACAAATAACAGCAACACACAACGCCGCGAACAAACCTGCTCCTCCAATGCTTCCTAACAATATACGCACTATTTTGTCCTGTGATCATCTTTGATTCTCTGGAGACCCTGTTATATATACGTATATATAAAAGAAAGACTGATAATTTCAATATAAGCCACAAAAATCTAAAACATAATATATTGTTAAAAGAAGTCGGGAGTACCGGATGCGAGGCTATCAGAAAAGAAAGAATAATTTGCATAGCGCATAAAACAGCCGGCCATCAAAGCACGGCCTTCCTTTCTGGGAAGGCAACTTTGGATGAGAAGATCCCGAGCATCATTGAGGCATCCTTCGCATGTGATGTTGTTGAGGGAGTTCACACACTGAACAAGAGCATTGATAGAATTGAGGGAACCAACGGCATAGCCATCATTTATAGAAGCGTTTTCTATGAGCTGATTTAGTAGTTTCTGCGTTGTGTTGGAGAACTCTTGAGTATCAAAGATGGAGGAACAGTACTTATCAGTTCCACCGTCTTCTCCCTCGCTGAAGAAAGTGTTATTCTCAAAACGCAAAAAACAGCCATCAAGATGAAGCTTTGCTCCATTAGATCGAGGGCAAGTCTCCTTCACTTTAGCCTTGGGTGCGGTGAAGCACTCTGTGGGTGTTAGATATTCTCTACATTGAACAAGTCCGTACACTGGATCTGTCGTGCCGTTGTCGATAACTGAAGTAGAGAAATGGGGTCCATTAGAAGAAAGATTTGAGGCAAGTGATTCGAAAATAGCAGCTCGATTCTCATTGAAAGTAGTAACATTTTTATAGGTCCTCTTTATACTCTCGCTACATCCAGAGCCAAGGTAAGTAATCTGTGGCTCATCTGCTGCTAGAGCCGCTGAAAGCAGTGCGATTATACCCACAGATAATATTATCTTGCTCTCTGACATATCTCTGCGCTTCCTAAAAAACGCAGAATATTGAAATTTCTGTTTACAAGCCTGTTTGGATGGCTGTGAATGTATTTTTAAGTGCCTTTTTGTTTTATTGAGATGGTTTGCTATGGTGGCGTGAGAAGAATGCCTATCACGTGGCATCAGTAACGATACATTTTTAGTCATGACCTGAAGTCCTGTAGGACTTAATGACACGAAATCGCGTGGAAATTTCAGTGATATCAAGAGTCAATAGAGTACGTGGAAGTCATAAATGCTTATTCAAGTGATCGAAATTGAGGTGTGGGCACTCAACAAAAGTGTAAGGTGCAAATTCGTTTTAAGGTGGGTAAGGTGCAAATTCATGGTAGGTGCAAATTCATTGTAAGGTTGACAATGCAAATTCATGTGAGGTTGATACGGAACTGCCGAACATTCTAATCATCAGATATCTATCTAGACTTGAATAAAAGTCAATAAGTTATTTCATATTATCTAACAATCAATTTTTTTTTATTGTAAGTCATAAATTAAAAAAATAATAATAATTAAAAAATGAAATTACAAAAAATATATTCTAATTCATGCAAATTTTTGATTGAGCGTTGAGTATGGTGTGTTCATGACATGGGTGCTCTCATTTCATTAACATGACAATGACATTCATTGTATTATGGAAATAATAGCATGATATTGGATGAAGGATTGATGTTGAATATGATGGGTGAGATGCAAGTTTATAGATTTTTAGGGAGAGAAATGGATGGTCCAGATTGAACCTTGGATCGTGAATCTAATCCAAAATTGGTGGAGCTAGTGAGGAGAGGTGGCAAGTTTAGGTGAGTTAAAAATTATTTTAATTTTGAATTAATTTTGTGATTATGAGTTGAATGAATTAATAAGCATTTAATTGATTGCATGGGAGATGGATGAGTGAGTTGACTAAGTACATGAAAGAGTTAAGCGCTTGCATGAAGAAATGCAATTTGTTTAGGTGAGTTTAAAATTATTCTAAATTTTCATTAATTTTTTTTATTATTGAGTTAAGTGAATTGATAAAGATTTCATTGATTGCATGGGGATAGATGAGTGAGTTGACTGAGTACATGAAGGAGTTAAGTGCTTGCATGAAGAAGTTGATTGAGTGCATGAAGGAAGCTAGGATGAGTTATCTATTTGTATGAAATAGTTAACAAAGAGGATGGGTGAGTTGACGAATTAGATAAGGCAATGAATTGAATAGATTCAAGGGTAGTTAACTAGATGAAGTGGGGTTTGAGAATTTAATTATTTATTTAGTGGATAATTGGTGCATAATAGGTGGAATTTTGATATTTAGTTAATTTATTGATGAATAAGAGATGAGTATTAGGTGGATAATAATATTTTATTTGAATAATGAATAATATGATCAATTAGTTTATTTTACTTAAATAATTGAAATTGTTTAATTAAATGACTATGAACAAATGATAATAAATAATAAGAGGATGATGATGAATATTAATTGTATATTTCACCAAGATACATTGGGTCAAGATTGTCAATACTAGTCGGGAAATGAAAGACCAGTTATGGCATGCCCTACAAGTTATTTAGAAAACATAGAATATTACAAGTAGGAAGATAACGCATAAAGATGAAATAACCCACAATGAATTAACTTACAATAGATATATAGCACAAAGGAGAGAAATTTCCATCTATAAAAGTGGTGCATGCAAACTTCATGCAAGAAAAAGGCTAAAAGACACACCTAAGCAAACTTATCTCCAGAAAAGGAAAAATCCATGCGAGAGATTTCTTAACAGCCCATTATGATAGTTGGTAGTTTATAACAATCGTAGGGCTAAAGGATATATTTTTTCTATCACAAGAGAAGCATATAGTAGTTGGGAAGTCACAAGATAAGGTTGAAAACTATTGTTAAACCCTAGCTAAAACCCTTGATGATAATGAAGAAATGAAGGATGTTCAATGTAGGAAAAAGGTGGTCCTAGAAGTTAAGACAGTTTGGTATGAAGATGAAAACATGTTCTATGATAATGCAAGTAGCAATTGAGTGAATAAAGGAACATTTAATAGTTCAAGGACACCTATATTAGGTAATTGATAGTAGTTTGCAAATATCTAGAAGTGGAGGCAAGCATATAGAAGTCTTCTTAGAAATTTATAGATAACAATATGGTTGAAATAGTCAAAAATATTGATTTTAAAGTCTTACTTTGACCAAAAAGTGGGACACAATATTATGGATTGACATCAATCTTTAACACAAATTGAACCATGCATAAAACAATTATTATTTTAATAATACATTATTAGATTTTCACCCAAAGAGTACCAAATAAAAAATATAACACTTAGAACTGATCCCTGATGGTAGAAACCATGTGAGGAAGCCCTCACAACAGCTACAACACTTCTGAAATAATAAAACTAAAAACTATCCCAAAAGGAACATATAAACTTGGTATCTCACCTATAACATTGCCAAACAATACCCAATTGGAAAAATAATTTCTTCAACTTCTAGGCATAATGGAAAGGCATGAAATATTACAAAAAGTCACTCCACACAACAACACCTACAAAATTGAGAACAAACAACATTCAAAAAAATTGCAAACAACACACACACCACAACTAGTTGAATTGTGATAATTTGTGAAACTCATTTGTACTCTCTAGATGAGAATGCCCTTCTAAATCAAAGGGTTTTTATCCATTGACTTTTGTAACTCACAGGGTTTTATCCACAAGACACAATCCATTTATAAGCTTTTGTCTACAGAAGAATGTTATAGAACTAGAAGTGCATACATGCAAATTTGAGAAGTAAAAATGATAAAAATCCTAATGCGTGAGTTTTCCTACAAATAAATAGAGGATCAAATCCAAATGCCCCTTTCTTGGAAAAATTAAATAAAATAATATTATTTTCATGATTTTCTCTCCAAAAAATATCACAAATTTTCCCATTACAAAATTTATAACCAAAATCAAACAATAACCTATCATATGAAAGTTGTCATAAAAACTAATTATCATAAAAACTACTACCAATAATTGATTGCCACCTAAACCTAGAGTCTACATACCTCTTTATAAGAAACCCCACACCCCATTTTGGATTGCTATCACCATAAAATAACATTTAACATCTAATTCGCCCCCAATTAATATTCTTTGAAAGTATAAATTTCTATGGACCTCCAAGAAGTAAATAATAAAGATATTATTTTATTAAATCTTGTCTTAGTCCATGAAAAATATTGGAATCAACATATTTTTTATGAAATTAAATTTAATTAAAAATAGGACATGACACAAAGATTGAATCATCATAACTAATTAGAGAAGCTACATGAGATGATAAAGGATTATCATGATAAGACACAACATTATCATGAACAACATCATGAATAGCTATGGAATGTGTAATTTCACCACCATGCAATAGAAAAATGGGCAAAAGGTAAAACATCATGATGCACATCATTATCACTAAACATAGGAAAGTTATGATCAATGTGAAGCTTATAAACTAGTAAAGTGAGTGTATCAAAGAAAATAGAAACTATTTTCTGAAAAAAAAAATCACATTTTTAAATAATAATTAATTTAGAAAGATAAAAATTAAAACTTTATTTTTATTAATACTACTGTTCTAGATATTAAATAAAGTCTTAAATACAAATCAGAGCCATTACAACAACATAAACAAGAACCAGTGAGCCTTTATTTTTCTGGCTGTAATTTAGTTGAACTGTTGAATCTTCAGTTGTGTGATTACCCCCATTAACTAGTTTTGAAAATCTGTTAATTTTATTCAAAATCAAAGTCATTGAAATTTATGGCGACGACATTCTAAATACAAACCAATATCTTTAATTTCTATAAATGAACTCAAAGTTAATATAGATTAACATATACCAGCTTATGATTTTCTGTATCTATAGTCCTTAGGCAGTTCAACTGTAGTGAAATAATGACTTAGCAATGAAAAAGGAATAACTAGCGAGCTATTAAAGATACAGTAACAGATCCATGAGATCCTGCTAAATCCCTTGACGAAGAAGTTGGAATTCCCTCATTCACATTACCATCTAGAAACGCTGGTTTGGTAGGCTGATCAGTTATCTCTGAACCACTTGTTAACATTGATACAACTTGTGTCATTGTTGGACGCAGGGATGGAGAGGCTTTTACACAGAGTAGACCAATTGTTATTACTCTCACCATTTGCTCTTTCGGGTACTCTCCTTTCAACTTTGGATCAGCCATATCCAATATTTGCTCGCTCTCATACAGTTGCCAAATCTACAACATCAAAGTATTAGAATTTAATGATCAAATTAAAATAAATTATGTCTCTGATTAGGCATGAATAAATAATAGAGGTCTAATCGCTAGAGAAGATTGAGAGCGCACCCATTGCAAAAGAAGCTGAAGAGGATCTGGCAACCTTTCATCTATACACTTTCTTCCACTAACAATCTCAAGAACCACCACCCCGAAACTATATACATCAGCTTTTTCACTTAATTGCCCACGAACCATGTACTCAGGCGCAGTATAACCTCTGTTTGAAAAATATATGTTAGGTTTGTAGTTGTAAATTTCCAAACTTGTGACCGAGTATTGTTAGAATTTTGTAAATACACTTACATTGTTCCTCCAACATTGGTGCAAACATGGGATTCTCCTACGGGAAAGAATTTAGCGAATCCGAAATCTGCTATCTTTGGAAGAAACTTATCATCTAAAAGGATGTTTCCAGGTTTGATATCTCTGTGTACTATGCTAATATTGGAGTCCTCATGAAGATAGGCAAGCCCTCGAGCTGTGCCCACTATGATGTTCAAACGGGTTTCCCACTCCAAAAAGATCCCTCTATCTCCTGCAAAAGCAATTATAAATAAGCAAACCAATTCATCTACACAACTTCATTACAACCTGAAATTTGGAAAAGAAGCTTAATGTGATATTACCCACCGATCAAAAGATGTTTGTCAAGACTATTGTTTGACATAAATTCGTAAACGAGCAAGCGATCATGGCCGTGAGAGCAACAACCAAGCAAACGAACAAGATTACGGTGACGAACACTACTGATCAGCTTCACTTCCGTCAGAAATTCATTCATGGCTTGCGTTGTTTGTCTCTCGCTCAGCTTCTTAACCGCAATAACTTTCCCATCGATAAGCTTTCCCTGGAAATAAATGCTTAAAATTAATATCATGGACAGTTCCAACAAGCGAGTGTTGTTCACTTCATAGTATAGTATAAACCTTGTAAACTTCGCCAAATCCCCCTTTTCCGAGTAGGTTGTTGGGATCGAAATTAGCAGTTGCATCTCTTAGAGTTTGGTAATTAAAAATCGTAACTTGTTCCATTGTCTCTCTTGCACGCAGATCATCTTCTGCACAAAACATTGGACGCTATATTTAACTCAGTCAAATGCAGGGGTTTAAATCTGTTTATTTATATATGCATTTACTTTTTCAATAGAACTCATTTATTATGCTGATTTAAATAAACCATCTAAACGCATAGAAGCTTAGAATGTGCTGTTTAAAATGTACAGCTCAACAATATCACTTAAGGAGAGTATTTAGATTTTCAAACATTTCTTAAAAAACCCTTTGCCATCCAAGCCCATTCTCATGGCTTGTGATATATGATCTAATAATGTTGGTCTGTAGTATTGCAAACAGTCTTGAGAAATCTACTCTCATCCAATCTTATTGGATATTGTACATAACTGTTAAATCAGACAATGTTGAAGAATAATTAAGGATTCATTTTATAGCTAATATAATATTTTATTATTATTAAGGATTCATCTTTGACAGTGGATCCCGCGTCTACGTGCAGATACGTATTCAAAAGAACATTGCAACACCACCACCAAAGCACATTCTCTTTGAAGGTTGTAAAGATGTCTACAAACAATCGGTGGAATTAGAGAAAAGCTCAGTCTTCTGCCATTATCGTAAGTTGATAAGTCAATTAGACGAAGAACGAATTCAACTTAGAAGTGGGTGCGAAAGGATATGCAGGTTTTACCTCCGAACTCTAAGGATGCGGCTTAGCCTTCTAAACAAAGACACCTATGTATGATACAGAATTGTCCCTCTCCGCCATCACAATGACAGATGGCACTAATGTAATGAAAGGACACCTATGAACAAGACTCCAACGTATGAGAAGGCATAAGTTGTCAATAGCTTTAAGAAGCTCCTTTCAAAACCTCCTTTTACATCTTGGGGCTTCACAAAGAACTCCTTTCAAAACCTCCTTTACATCTTGGGGTTTCACAAGTTCTGTGATAAAGGATAATAAAATATTCATATAAGTTTGGATAAACTTATATGTATTTATATGTAGACTATTTTCAAGTTATCAAGGATTGTGTGACAAAGGATAATAAAATATTCATATAAGTTTTGGATAAATTTATATGTATTTATATGTAGACTATTTTCAAAAAAAAAACCTTAGCTATTCTCTCTTGTGTCAAATTCTCTATTCTCACAGAGTGGAAAATCTTTGTATACTTCCTGATCTTGGAAATTAAAGAAAGTCTAAATATTTATAAAATAGGGAGCAACTTTCTTCAAACTACGTGTAGATACGTATTCAAAAGAACATTGCAACACCACCACCAAAGCACATTCTCTTTGAAGGTTGTAAAGATGTCTACAAACAATTGGTGGAATTAGAGAAAAGCTCAGTCTTCTGCCATTATCGTAAGTTGATAAGTCAATTAGACGAAGAACAAATTCAACTTAGAAGTGGGTGCGAAAGGATACGTAGGTTTTACCTCCGAACTCTAAGGATGCGGCTTAGCCTTCTAAACAAAGACACCTATGTATGATACAGAATTGTCCCTCTCCACCATCACAATGACAGATGGCACTAATGTAATGAAAGGACACCTATGAACAAGACTCCAACGTATGAGAAGGCATAAGTTGTCAATAGCTTTAAGAAGCTCCTTTCAAAACCTCCTTTTACATCTTGGGGCTTCACAAAGAACTCCTTTCAAAACCTCCTTTACATCTTGGGGTTTCACAAGTTATGTGATAAAGGATAATAAAATATTCATATAAGTTTGGATAAATTTATATGTATTTATATGTAGACTATTTTCAAGTTATCAAGGATTGTGTGACAATGGATAATAAAATACTCAACTTTCTTCAACTATCACCGGTTGTGTGACAAAGGATAATAAAATATTCATATAAGTTTTGGATAAATTTATATGTATTTATATGTAGACTATTTTCAAAAAAAAAACCTTAGCTGTTCTCTCTTGTGCCAAATTCTCTATTCTCACAGAGTGGAAAATCTTTGTATACTTCCTGATCTTGGAAATTAAAGAAAGTCTAAATATTTATAAAATAGGGAGCAACTTTCTTCAAACTATCACGGGTTGTGTGACAAGGGATAATAAAATATTCATATAAATTTGGATAAATTTATATATAGACTATTTTAAAAAAAAAACCTTGGCTGTTCTGTATTGCGTCAAATTCTCTATTCTAACAGAGTGGAAAATCTTTGTATACTTCCTGATCTTGGAAATTAAAGAAAGTCTAAATATTTATAAATCAAGAGTATTCTAGTACCTCGTTCTTCTTCATAGCCTATTAGATTCTGATTTTTTTTATAAATCATTATTAAGAAGAAGGGAATTTTAAAGCACCTGCTTTGGCAAAGACCGGGATGAAGCCCTTGAACCTCTTGCGGTATCTACAAATAACACCAACACACAACGGCGCGAACAATCCTGCTCCTCCAATGCTTCCTAACAATATAGGAATTTTTCTGGACTCTGATCCTCCTTGATTCTGATCTGGGGACGCTGTTGAGTACACACACACACATATATAAAACAAAGACTGATTTCAATATAAGTCACAGAACTCTCAAACATAATATGTTGTTAAAAACAGTTGGCCGTACCGGACAGTTTATCAGGAAAAAAGGCATAATTTGCATAGCGCATAAAACAACCGGCCATCAAAGCATGACCTTCCTGCCTGAGAAGGCAATTTGTTATAAGACGCTGGTAACCCTCATTTAGGCATTCTTGGCATGTGTCGTTGTCAAGGGACTTCACACACTGAACAAGAGCATAGATAGAGTTTTTGGAGCTAACGGCATAGCCGTCGTTTGTAGAAGCGTTTTCTATGAGCTGATTTAGTAGTTTCTGCGCTGTGACGGAGAAGTCTTGAGTATCAGAGGCGCGGGAGCAATTTTCAGTATCTCCACCGTCTACGCCCTCATCAAAGAAACTTTTATTCTCAAACCGCAGAAAATAGCCATCAAGATGAAGTTTTGCTCCATTAGATCGAGGGCAAACCTCCTTCACTTTATCCTTGGCTGCGGTGAAGCACTCTAAGCACTCGTTGGTTGTTAGATATTCTCTACACTGAACAAGTCCGTACACTGGATCTGTCGTGCCGTTGTCGATCAGCGAAGTGGCGAAATGGGATCCATTAGAAGACAGATTTGAGGCCAGCGATTCGAAAACAGCAGCTTGATTCTGATTGAAAGTAGTAAGAACTCTATAAGTCCTGTTTACACTCTCGCCGCATCCAGAGCCAAGGTAAGTAATCTGTGGGTCATCTGCGGCTAGAGCCGCTGAAACCAGTGTGATTATACCCACAAAAAATATTATGTTACTTTCTGACATATCTCTACGCTTCCAACAGCAACGCAGAGTATTGAATTTCTGGTCCCAAGCCTGAACTGACGCAGAGTATTGAAATTTCTGGTCCCAAGCCTGAAACGACGCAGAGTATTTTGAAACAATAAAATTGAATGTTATATTGCTATCAGGATTCAACCGTCTAGTTTTAGGAGTCAAACTCATTGATCCATGTTTGATGTTTGATGAATCATAGTTCACATGAACCTAACTCTTATTGAGTATTAAATGGATCATTCATGAGAGTTGGGTTCTTGTGAATCACTACTCATGAAACATGGATCAATAAGTTTTACTCTTAAGATTACAAGATGGAATTCTGATAACAATATTACAATTTGACATGCTGTAGAAAATACCTCTACTTATCAAAATTGAATGTTCTTGATTATAAATTAATTGTGAAATTCTAAACATTCTTAACTAAATTCACACCTTTTGGACTCAATCTAATTAGCCCAATCTAAAACCAATCCAACAGCAACCCAGAATATTGAAATTTCTGGTCACAAGCGTGCCTTGGTAGGGGAGAGGACCTAGTAGTTGTGCACCCTAACTTCGTGCTTCTAATTATCCTACATGGAAATTTCAAATCACTCCCAATTTTTTACAGCAACTTACTTGGCAAGTCCCCTGCTTATAACTTTCGTTTAAGGGCCACATCATCAAATATGATGCCACATCAGCATGCTTTTTGTCAAGGTGTCTAAAAAGGCCCAAAAAAAAAGTGCTACCAATACTTGTGCATTCACATCATGGATAGTTGAACGCTGATGTGGCATCACATGATTGGTTACTTTTTAGATCAAAAGAATACATTTTGTTTAATTATGGGTAGTCAAGTCACAACTATTGGCATTATATAAACAACTACCAACTATTGGGCATTTTATTAACAACTACTATCACAACTATTGAAACATGCTCAACTATTGGGTCCTCTCCCCTAGCTTCTATTTTGGAAAGCATTTCAAAGTAGCTTTTTCGTTTTGTTGATAAGGTTTACGTAAGAAGACTGCCTATAACCTGGTATCAGGAGGTACACGTGTATTCTTCCGTATGTAAATGCAGCCATACGTTTTTTAGTTATGATAGGAAGTCCTTTTCATAAGGAAACTTGAATGACACGGAATGTACAGCGATATCAAGAATCAATATTCAAACTCCAAAAAAATGGGAACACTTAAAGGGGAGAGGAGCCATGTGCATAGGACATATGGTGGGTATAGTATGTGACAGTCTGGATCCACTTTTGAATAATAAAAGAGCCAGCAAAAAATTCAAATATCCTTTTTAGGTTCATATCAAATTCGCTTTATGTTCTATCATAGATAGACTATTTTTTTGCCACCTTTTCAATACGACCGGCTGGCTTAATCGACACACTCTAAGGATACACTCTTTAGGTGGCCGGGCCCACAGCCTCTTTCCATTATTAAAAATATAAACGGTAGCTCAACCCTTTCACTTATAAAACCACGATAAGAATATTAATCTTTAGTTATATTTAAAATATACTCCATGGTTTTTATCCCTCGACCATATATTATTTTTAGTTTTTGACATTTTAGATTTTTAATAATTATTAACAATAAATTATTAATAATTAATATTATTAAAAATAATTATATATTTTTAATTTTAATTTTTAAATAAATTTATTAATAATTAATATTGTTAAAAATAATTAAATATTTTTAATCTTAATTTTTAAATAAATTTATTAATTATAAATTATTCATAATTGATATTTAATAAGATTTTAATATTAAGTATTTTTTTAATTTTAATTTTTGAAATAAATCTATTAATAATAGATTATTCATAATTAATGTTTAATAAGATTTATTTTAAATATTTTTACATGATAATAATAATAGATAATCAACAATCAATAATAATCAAAAATAAAAAAATTAATTACTAATAATAAAAAAATTAATAATAAACTAACATACATATATTAAATATTCTGAGAGTTATCCAAAAATAATATTAAATATATTTAAAATAATATTTAAGTTTTATTAAAAATATTTAAAAAATTAAAAAAGTAGAATCTCTAACAAAATTGATAGCTTTATAAGAAGAAAATTGTTGTTTTAATTCATTTTAGGAAGTTAACAATAATGACTGCGTTTGTTTTTTTTCAAAAGATAAAAAGATAAGATTTAAGAGTGGATATGGATTTGCATGTCATTTGAACATTAATTTCTAGCTGAAGAGTTTTTCCTTACACATTGATTTTTGATAGATGCCATTGTAATACGCCAAACGTAATTATTAATTAAAAATCAATTATAAATAACAATTCTAATTAAAATTATTAAAATAATCAATAGTAAATTATTGATTATTAATTATTTAAAATTAAAAAAATTAATTACACATAATAATAATAACATTAATAATAAATTATAGTTAAAAAACAATTTTAATTAAAATTATTAAAAATAATCAATAATAAATCATTGGACTAGTTCTACATGTCACAACCTAGATTGATAAACTATTTTTTTAATCTTTTATATGTCTTTAATTGGATTTTATAATTCAGCATATGACCCAAAGTGTTTAGATTCTACAACTCATACATTGAAAACAAGATCCTATTGAAACTATTCAAGACTACACTTCTTAATTCTTATCCTTAATTGTGCCCATGGAATTTCATCATCTAAATTATATACTCCAACTTATATTTTTAAAATACCTATTACCCCATATCCAAGAGAAACTACTTTTTAATTGTTACACTTTTCTTTCTAGCCTAATTAGGGAGCAATTGAAGTTGATCAAAAACTCATGACTTGGGGGAACCTTCTCTTCTCCTCATCCTATTGATAACATCCATGATTCTTGTTTGTATGATTCTTTCTTTATCCTAATTGCTAAACCAAAGGAAATACATCATATATTACATAATGATTGGATCTTCATTTCTCTCAATGAGATGCCTACCTTTTGAATCCTAGTAACAATATTGATTTGTCTGATGGACTTAGAACAATAAATGACCAATCATTATAATATGATCATATAATTATATTAATCATAATCCCCTAATGACTTTCCCCATTTGATACCCATGATACCATAGTTATATAAAATATCCTTCCCTTGTCAAACCTTGTTTTGAGAATATTGTCAATGTTCTTCATCTCTCAACATTCTTCACCAAAGCTACATGTGATACTTTTAAGAATAATTTACAAGACTCTCATTATATGAAAAATTATGATATATTTGTTCCACCTCCTATTATCCACTATGCTTCTATAATCAATTTATTTTGCAACTATTTCATCATTTTTTCTCCTTTCCATTTTTATGTACCCCTATTCTTTACTCAAATGACTTCATAGATGCCTCATTTTTTACAGATGTTTTGATGGTTGTTGATCCTCTACCCAATTGATCTTTTTTTACTCACTCTGTGTTTATTTTTCACTCTTCTTCTCTCTAGCACAACTTGGTCCATGATATAGAGCAATAGATCTCACTAGTTTATGCACCAAGATGACCAAGATTTTACCTACACTCTTATTCCCACATACACCTATCTAGTCACACATTCATCTGTCATCTTCAATATTCCTAGTAGTTATCTTATCCAACTGAGTTGGACAACTACAAACTTCTCCAATTCAACACCAAAGTTCCACAAAGTCAGATACCAATCCAAAACTTGCAAATGGATAGACACAGAAAAACTTAACTAAACCAAAAAAGAAGATGAAAGGGGAGGTTGATTTGACTGGTGGATTCCCACGAAACTGACACTTAGTCATTTGCCAAATTTTAAAACCTTTTGCAGTGATTTCTAACTCGACTGAATACTTGTAAGAAAGAACATCTAGATGGGACTTTGTGGGAAGATGGAACTAAACTAGATGGAAGGAAAAAACCCACAAAGGCACCATCTTCACTCCTTAGTGAATTTTTCAAAACTTCAAAAGGAAACTAGGACTAATTTTTTATTCTCTACCCAACTATGCCTAGAAATTTGGCAAGGGACCACCCATGATTGAATTTATCAAATTTATTATTAACAAATGGGTTGAAAGGGGTAAACAAGAAGTGACTCAAGAAAAATTTAGCACATCATATTTGAGTCTCAACACAAATTACTACTTGTAACAGTCATATCTTGAAATCAATGAAGTGAAGAAAATAATGTGCTTATATTTTCTTCACAATGCTAAAATGAATTGACCTTTAGACAAGGCTATTCTCTCTTCATAATTTTTTTATTCAAATCTACAAGTCTATAGAACTCTTTTTACTAACACTACTAGATATCTTCTCCATCATTCTTGCTACTATCCTTGTTAACACAAAATAGTCTCCCACAATAGAACTTGGCTCTAATACCAATTGTTGGTTTTTTTAGAGATAATAATCTAGTATAAAAAATAGTACAATGAAATGAAAAAATATTATAATAACAAAACTTAAAATATTCTTAGATTTATTGCTACAAAATAATCTATATTAAATAAAAATTCATAGAACTCTATAAAATATATCTAAGTTCTAAGATGATTTGAACAACTGCAAACATATTTAGTTATAGTTGTAGGAAATGTGGCTTATCCCTTACTTAGAGAATAGAAATGGTGAACTGTGTGGTAGAAAATAAGTGGTAATGTTAATGGACCTTTGGTGTACCAGTGAAGTCAAATGGTTCTAAATGAGCCCACATTGGATCAAGTCTTGCTGAGTACTAGGCCCAACACAATAAGGGATAAGGCCAAGATCATTCCTCATACTAATTTGGCATAATGGATACCTCTTAGTCCTTGACTCATAACTAAAGATGTTTTAGCTTAAATCTTGTGCTTGAGTATTAGGTATCTAAACAATTATGTAGGTTTGATATAAAACCCTCTGACCAAAAAGAGTAAGTGGTGATTAAACAATGAAGAGATAAATTGAATACATTACTAGAATGAGTTGAAATCCATAAAGAAGAAGATGATGTTTATATAGGATAAGATAAGCGTGATAAGTAATAAGGATCCTATGGTGGATAGTTAGTTTGTTATAGGCAGTGTAGAGAGCCAGTCTTCATTTTGGTGAATAGGTTTAGTGACGATCATTTAATTATTTATATTATGATAATATCCACAAAATATATGAGGTTTCAAAGGAAAAGGAAGGAAATTTTGTGGGATAGCATGACATCCTATGAAAAATTGGTAGAACATATGATCAATCTACGAATGTGAATTCTTTGTGCTTGGAAGATGAAAGTTTTGAAAACATTAAGATTTCAATTCTTCAAAAAAAATTAGAAATAAGGATAATTTTTTTTAATGAATGGTATGAGAATCTTAATCATGATTTTTTTTACAAATTTTAACCATCTTTACTTTCAAATTTTGAACTAATTCAGCTCTAAAATCTATTGAAGGATGGGATTTAACTATTTTTAAAAAAATAAGTAATGTAAAATTAGGTAATGTATCTATGAGGATAAACTTGTCTTTGAAAGTTGATTCTTGAAGGCATGCATGTTCAATGACATTTTTAACAAAGGATAAATATTTCAATAATATTCATGCAATTATATTTTCAATGCTATTTTTTCGTCTAGTTTATCCATGTAGCCAATTTCCATGATAATTATTTCTTTCAAACTATTTCTTAAATATATGTTTCCTTTGATTTTAGATGCATGATCTTGCATGATATATTTATTCCTAATAAAAAATATTTTTATCTTTTTATTTATTAATTAACACCTAGGTTAATTTTTGACAATAATATATCGTCTTTTTCTACCTATGTTATGTGCAATTGTGTATGATATTTTGTCTAGCTCTATTTTTATTTAATATCTCTTCAATATATTATTAGTTGTTTATTTTTTATCTTTCAATTGGTATTAGAGTAGGTTGTATATGTTTTATTGTGTAGGTAGCATATATAGTCTAACAGTTCTCTCCAAACTAAAATTAGAATGGCTAGTTGTAAAAACTTTCTATTATAGATTTTATTGTTTATAAGGGATAACTATAGATACTAGAGTATCAAAATGAAGTATGTACTCTTATCCCAAGATTTTGGGAATTAGTAGAAGTTGGATACATGTAACTTGTAGATCAAAATACTCTTAATGATTTGATAGAAAAGCAATGAACTTAGTTGAAAGGGGACAAAAAGAAAGACAATTAAGCTATATTCACTACATAGTTTACATTTGATATTTCAAAATTTTCCAATATTATTGGTATGAAAAAATTAAAGGACGCATGGGAGGCTTTGCAAATTATATACCAAGGTTTTGAACAATAATGCTTCAAACCTTTAGAAGAAATTTTAAAAAATTTAAGAATTAAAAAAGTTTAATACATTTAATATTTTATTACAAGGACTCAAGGTATTGTAAATCATATTAAAATGCAAGGGGAAGTGATAATAGAGAAGAATATTGTAGAGAATATTCTAAAATATTTTCTTCCAAAATTTGATTTAATGGTGATGGCCATTGAAGAAAGAAAATATCTAACCACATTCAAAGTGGTAGAGTTTGTAGGTTCTTTGTAATATTGTGAGGAGTGTATGCAACATTCTATAAAGATCCTGGTGCAAGTCTTATAGTCTACTATAAAAATTAAGAAAAATCTACTACTCTTTCTAAAAAAATAAATCTCAAGAGGATCCTTCTAATAGTAGAGGATGTGGTAGAGGAATATGAAGCGGAAATACTAGAGGAAGAGGAAGAATTTATATAGATAATTGAAGCATCCAATGTAGGTATTATGAATGGTATGGTCACTATGGGTCTAAGTGTAGAAAAATTTAGAAATGTAACTTAAATAAGTAAAGAGCCAACTATACTTAAGAGATTTGAATATACAAAAAAATTCTACATTTCTCACCACTAATTTTGAAAAATAACATAAAAAGGATGTGTGGCTCCTAAATAGTGGTTGCTCAAATCATATGATATGAAAATCTATTATTTTTGTCAAATTAGATAAATCCATGAGAAGTCAAGTAAAATTTGGTGATAATAAAGAGGTTGATATCATGGGAAAAAGTACCCTTGCAATAAAGACTAAGCAAAAAGAAAATACTTATATTCATGATACTTTGAATGTGCCAAAATTATATCATAATCTTTTAAGTATTAAATAACTTGTAAAAAAATATTAAATTTATGTTTGATGATAACTACTATAATATATTTCATATATAATCTAGTTATCATCGTATAGAAAATGCCTGTATGAAAAGAATAGATTATTTCCTCTCACATTTATATCCACTAAAGTGCATGTTGTCAAAGTAACCACATATGCTTTATGGTTATGACACCAATGTTATGGTTATCTAAATTCTCAAAGATTAAGTTTGCTTCACAATTAGAACATGGGGAGGAATTCCAAAAAATTTAAGAAAAATAAGAAGCTTTTTTATGGTGTCCACTTGGAAAGTATCATAAAGTTAGTTTTTGGTGAAAAAATCATGTAGAGAACGCTCCTCTTGAGCTTGTGCATGTTGGCATTTGTGTTGATATGCAAGAGCAATATTTTAGTAAGAATATCTATTTATTGACTTTCAATTATGATTTTTCTTAGCACACATGGATTTATTTTCCTAGGTAGAAATATTAAAATTTTGAATTCTTCAAGAATTTTAAGACTATGTATGAAAAATAAAGGGGGCTTTATTTAAAAATGTTTAGAATAGATAGGGGGAATTCACTTCAAAAGAGTTTTCTTATTTGTGTAGTAATAAAGGCATCAAGAGATGGCTTACTATAGCTTATACCCACTAGAAAAATGGAATGGAAAAAAGAAACAAATGTACCATTATGGAAATGGCATAAGTACATATTGTATTAAAAAATCCTAATTTTTTATTTGGGATAAGTAGTGGAAAAAATCATACACATCTTGAATCAAAGCCCCACACAATTAGTTTAGAATATAGTTCAAGTAGACTATTAGAATGGTCATAATCCTTTAGTTGCTCATTTTCATGTATTTGGTTTTCCAACATATATGTTCGTATTCTAGTTCAAAAGTGGAAGAAGTTGAATGAAAAATTCCAACTTTGTATCTTTCTAAGATATTCAAATGCAACTAAAGGGTACAAGTTCTATAATCTTGATACAAAGTAATGGATTGATAGTGTTCCTCCTCTCTCCACAAACTCAAGTTCATCAAGTTATTTTGATATTACAATTTTAGGTTCAATAGTGCAAGTCCATCATCAACTCCAAGATCTTCAAGAAAGATAAGAAATTTAAATAAAATTTAAATCAAAAGAGTAATAATATTAAATCCATTTTTTAATTTTGAATTATTTATAATAATTCAAGTTTAACCCTCTATGTATGAAGTATTGAAAGAAAAGGTATGAAATCATGCTTTGAATGAAGAGATGGAAGTAATTGATAAAAATAACACACGAGACTTAGTACAACTTCCAAAACACAAACAAGTGATTAGTATCAAATGGATTTATACTGTGAAATATCTTGCTAATAGTTTTGTGAAACAACACAAAGAAATATTAGTTCCCAAGAGAACTACATAAACACTTGGACTAGATTATTTAGAATTTTTTTGTCTAGTTGCCAAATTTGATACAATCAAGATTATATTAGCTATTATTGGACAATAAAAGTGGTCAATATAACAAATGGATGTAAAATAATATTCCTTAATGGCCATATAGATGAGGAAGTCTATACGGACCAACCCATGGGCTATAAAATTCAACACAGAATAGTTGGTTTACAAGTTTAAAAAAGCTCTCTATGGGTTGAAGCAAGCTCTGCATGCCTAGTATGCAAGGATTGATAGTTATTTCTTGAAGAAGGGATTAAGTCTAGAAGCCACTTAGACTTAACATTTCATTTCCAACATATTTGTAATGATCTTCTCATTGTTTCCCTTTATGTTGGTGATCTTATTTATATAGGTAACAACAAAAATCCTAGAATAAAAGTTTAGGAAAAAGTGAAATAGGAATTTGAAATGTCAAGTTTTGGACATGCATTATTTTCTTGGTGTGAAAGTTCAATAACAATTAGAAGGTATACTTATTTCTCAAACAAAGCATGTAGCTGATTTATTAAAAAAGTTTAGAATGATGACATGCACAAAAGTTGCCACTGTTGTAGCACTTGGTGATAAATTAACCAAGGAAGATGCAAGTTCCAAAGTAGATACTCCTTTGTATAGAAGTTTGATTGGGAGCCTCATGTGCATCACTAAAACTAGACCCAATATTATGTGTGTTGCGAGCCTCATATCTTGGTCCATTCAAGATCAACATGAATCTCATTGGCATGATACCAAAAGAATATTGAGGTATGTGAGTCATACATAATTTTTTCCATTCATTATTATTTCATTGAAAAGTATGAACTAGTTGGTTACATAGGTTATGATTGGGATAGTTTAGTGGATGATAGAAAATAAACATCTAGTCATGTGTTTTCTCACTTGGTTCTAGAGTTGTATCTTGGAGTAGTAAAAAGTAAGTAACCGTGGCTCTCTTTCTTTCTAAAGAAGAAATTATAGTTGTTGAAGAAAGTTTTCAATCCATTTAGATTAGAAGGATCTTGGAAAATCTATATTTGTTGTAAGAACATCTAATTGTTATTTACTATTATAATAGTAGCACCATTTCAATGAAAAAACTTTTATGTTCCATGCTCTAGATCAAGCACATAGACACTCAACATCACTTTAGTTGAGATTTGGTTCAAGATGGGAAAGTGGAATTATAGTTTTTTCCTTCATCTAAAAAAGTTAAATATATCTTCACCAAAGCTCTTCTCATAGTTAGTTTTTTTTTCTTTGAGGTCCATTAGTTAGGACTCATATCCATTGATAATTTAGGGGGAGATTTGAAGGAATGCATGCTCAACAACGTGTTCAATAGAGGATGAAGGTTTTAATAATATTCATGAAAATTTAGTTTGCATGCTATTATTTAGTCCACTTTATCCATGCACCTAGTTTATATAAGAATAATTTATTTAAAACTATTTTTTTATATGTTTACTTTGATCATAGATGCATGATATTTCATGATTTCTTGATTCTTAATAATGTTTTTTTTTGTGTTCACTATTTTTATTAATAAACAACCAATTCAATTATTCATAATAATATAGTCTTTTTCCACCGATTCTATTTGTAGTTGTTTATGATAATTTTTTTTGGTTCTATTTTTTTTAAATAGTAGTTCAATATAATATTATTTTTATTATTTATATCTTTCAATCCCCTTTTTACATGTAGATATCCATTCAAAATAAAATTAAAACTTTACTACTAAAGTACATTCTCCTTGAAGGTTGTAAAGATGTCTAGAAACAATTAATGGAATTAGAGAAAATATCAATATTTTGCCATAATTATAAGTTGAAAATTCATTAGACAAAGAAATATTTCAAATTGAAGAATAACTCAACTTGGAAGTGGGTGTGAAAAGATACCTACCCTTTTCCTCTGAACTCTAAGAATGCAGTTCAACCTCCTAAAAAAGTCCACCTATGGATGATTTACAAAATTGTCCATATTTGCCCTCATACCTTGAGGCACTTTTATGAAAAGAAATTTTATCTTAAAAATTGGTACCAAAGAAACCTACCTAACACATAGAAAAATTCTTGGAAGATGATTCCATTCAAGTTGTAGATCAATTGGAGCACTTGAAAAAAAATTCATCTCTCAAAAGTAGGATTTTTTTTACTTTTTGAATGATGATGATGCTTTGATTTCAACATTAATGTGCCCCCTCTCTCTAGTGGATTCTGTAAAAAATAAGGCTTGCACTGTTAAAATTGTAGAGCTTGAATTGATATTGTATCCTCACAATAGATGGATCTGAAGATCCTTAAATAGGTATCAGGATTGGAGAGATGTTTCTCTTTCATGAGACATGACTTTACATGACATAAATTTACATAAGAAAATATGTTGGGTTGGGTGTGATCAAATATAGTTTATATTTTAACACCCCCATAAACTTTATTTGATCACACAACTTAATTAGATGATGGGGGGCACCTATAAAAAGGTTAATTAGCTACCCATGTACAAATGAAGAATGTTTTTGATGTTAGTGGCTTAAAAAAGGTTTACAAACTTATCATTTTTTTAATAGCATTGATTACCTTTGTCCATCATTATTAATTTAATAAGATGTCTTTCATAGTTATATCAATAAAGGAGGTGAATTCATTTCCAATGATCTTTGTGATCAAAACCTTCACATATTTAGTAATAATCTATCCAATAAATGCTACAACTTTATAGGTTCAACAATGATCTTTGCAATCAATGCTACAACTATTCAATAATGGTCTTTGTGATCAGCACTATAACCTTTTAGGTTTAGCAATGATATTTGTGATCAATGCTACAAATTTGTAGGTACTAATTATGATCTTTGTGATCAACGCTACAACTTTAGAAGTTCAACAATGGTATTTACGATCAATGTTGTGACCTTTTTAGATTCATCAACGATCTATGTGATCAAATTTTTAGATTCAACAATGATATCTATGATCAACACTAATTTTTTTAAGTCAAAAAAAGATCTTTGCAATCAACACTACAACTATTTAGTAACAATATCTACAATCAACTATTTAGATTCAACAACAATCTTTGTGATCAATGCTATAATTTTTTTAGATTTAGTAATGATCTTTGCAATCAATTCTAATTATTTTACCTTTACATATCTATAAAATGTCATCTTCCCAAGAAACTTCATACCACTAAGACACAAGTGACTAAACTCTAGCTTCTCACAATAGAAAATATCTAAACTCTAGCTTCTCACAATAAAAAATATCTAGTTCTACAAGCTTTGCAAGATTAGATATTTTGTACATACATTCCAAATTTTTATAATCCTTATTGCTTGGATGGCTTCGATTTTGTGAATGTATTTTGAAGAGCCCTTTTTGTTCTTTTGTGAATGTACATACAATCAATTCTAATAATGCCTATCACGTGGCATTAGTAGCGATACATTTTTAGTCTTGACCGGAAGTCCTGTACTTAATGACACGAAATTGCACGGAAAATTCAGTGATATCAAGAGTCAATAGAGTAGGTGAAATTCATAAATGCCAAATGATTGAAATTGAGGTGTGGGCACTCAACAAAACAAAAGTGTAAGGTGCAAATTAATTGTAAGGTGCAAATTTGTTGTAAGGTGGGTAAGGTGCAAATTCATGGTAGGTGCAAATTCATTGTAAGGTTGACAATGCAAAATCATTGTGAGGTTGACACGAAACTGCTAAAAATTCTAATTATCAAATATGTATCTAGAGTTTAATAAAAGTTAATAAGTTATTTCATATTATCTAACAAAAGATGTATGAAATTTTTTTACTATGTCATAAATAAAAATTAAAAATATAATTACAAAATAAATATTCTAATTCATGCAAATTTTTGGTTGAGCGTCAAGTATGGTGTGTTTATGACATGGGTGTTCTCATTTCGTTAGCATAACAATGAATTCATTGTATTATGGAAATAATAGCATGATAGTGGACAAAGGATTGATGTTGAATATGATGGGTGAGATGCAAGTTTATAGATTTTTAGGGAGAGAAATGGATGGTCTAGATTGAATCTTGGATCATGAATCTGATCCAAAATTGGTGGAGCTAATGAGGAGAGGTGGAAATCTTAGGTGAGTTTTGCGATTATGAGTTGAATGAATTAATAAGCATTTAACTGATTGCATGGGAGATGGATGAGAGTTGATTGAGTACATGAAAGAGTTAAGTGCTTGCATGAAGAAATGTAATTTATTTAGGTGAGTTAAAAATTATTCTAAATTTTCATTTTTTTTTTATTATTAGTGAGTTTTAAGTGAATTGATAAAGATTTCATTGATTGCATGGGGGATATATGAGTGAGTTGATTGAGTACATGAAGGAGTTAAGTGCTTCCAAGAAGAGGTTGATTGAATGCATGAAGGAAGCTAGAATGAGTTACCTATTTGTTTGAAATAGTTAACTAAGTGGATGGGTGAGTTGACTAATTGGATAAGGGAGTTAATTGATAGATTGGGCAGTTAACTAGATGAAGTGGGGTTTGAGAATTTAATTATTTATTTAGTGGATAATTGGTGCATAATGGGTGGAATTTTGATATTTATTTAATTTATTGATAAATAAGAGATGAGTATTAGGTGGATAATCATATATTTTATTTGAATAATGAATAATATGATAAATTAGTACTTTATTTACTTAAATAATTGAAATTATTTATTAAATGACTATGAACAAGGGATAATAAATAATAAGAGGATGATAATGAATATTAGTTGTAGATTTTACCAAGATACATTGGATTGATTGTCAATACTGATCGGGAAATGAAAGACCAACTATGGGACACCCTACAAGTTATTTAGAGAAGATAGAATATTACAAGTAAGAGGATAACACAAAAAGATGGAATAACCCACAATGAATTAACTTACAATATATATATATATAACACAAAGGAGAGTAATTTATATCTATAAAAGTGGTGCATGCAAACTCCATGTAAGAAAAAGGCTAAAAGACACACCTAAGAAAGCTTATCTCCAAAAAAGGAAAAATCTATGCAAGAGAATATGCAAAGGAATACTATACACTAACACCCCCCTTAGGCATAACTTAGATGGGTACAAAGAAACCAGGTCCTGGAAACTAATCCTGATAAGGTACCCAAGTGTAGTGTAGGAAAATGAATCCCTTACATTTTCACATTTATTTAGGCCCTCCCTATTGAAATTGGGCTTCTTTATGCCTTATTTGGTCCTATTTTGCATCCACAAGCCTAATTAAATGTATTTTTTTGAGAATAATCCTGACATTTAATAAATGGAAAATCATTATTCAATGTTTTAGGTTGTCTTTTCTAGATCTAGTGATCTGGGACTCATACGCCACCTTGAGCGTATGGGTCCAACCTAGGTCTCGGGGCTTTATTTTAAACATTGCATTGAACTTAACACTTCGTGGAGTTTGTGTCCTATGTTTAAGATACTTGGACTCATATGCCCAACTGGTGTATGAGTCTCTCTTTAACCAAGACCTATTTTAAATCTAATTCTTGGCAAGATTTTATTATCCTAGATATGATGTTAGCTTGTAGTATTGTAATTTTGAGAAATTTGGCATAAACAAGTATAAATACAAGGTTATTTCACATATTTTCTCCTAACAATCAATCTAACAAGACCTAGAAAATTGATGAGAGCATTCCTAAGGAAACTTTATGAGATCAAGAGCATTCAATAGCATTCAAGAGCTAATTATCAAGCATTTTGGAGCATCAATTCAAGATTCAAGCATCATGTAAAAGACTTCACATGCATCATGTGTGTTTTTGAGCTAACATTTGTGATGTAGGTTTTCATGATTCAAGAAAGCATTCAAGATAGATCGTTAAGAATTCAATCAAGAGTCAAGATCCACATCCATTAGAGCCATTTCACATAAGTTTGTAGCCTTTATTTCAAGGGCTTGGTGAGTTGCAACATTACATTTGTTCATGCATCATTCCTTCATGTTATTTCATTCCATTCTAAAGATTAATTACCAAAATGAGGTTTGACCAAGGCAAACCCCTATTCCCTAACACAAATTTTTTCCCTCTTCATGTGTGATTGTAGATTTAGGTGAATTGGAGCTTGAAGATCCTTTGAAGACAAAGTTGTCAAGAAGATGTCATATTCACAGAAACTCACCTACAGACCATAATTCGGACTTTCAGACATGGAGATGAGACAAGATGAAAGCTATAGAAGACCACTAGAGGCTACATAAGTTTCAGTCAAACCCTAATACTAGGACTAAATCACCCCTCTAGGTGTATGAGTCCCAATATACCTCTTTTTACCAATTTTTTTATAGATCTTGATTTACCAGCAAAAGATTTTAGATTCTGCTTAGATTCTTGTAGGAGGACTAAATTTCCTATCCTTGCGTATTAGTCCTAATGCACTTCAAAAAGTAGAATTTCAGAGTTGCAAATTATCCTTGGAATCCATCAGTTTACCAGGTTCCTTTCTATCTAATTTTTGTTTGTTCATTAGATTTAATGCTTTCAAGTTTCTAGGGTTTAGTGCATTAGAGTTTGCATTTCTCCTTTGAAGCTTCATTTTAATATCGAACCCCCATTTATTCACACCTAAGGAAACCCCCTTATGTCCTTCCATCAATTGAGTCACTTGGTTGAGGGATCTTGGTTTCCTTATGAGCTGAGAGTGAAATAGGTCCTAAGATTTGTTCCATCTCCCAAAAGGTGGAACCCTATTTCCTTTTGGTTCACCAAGTATAGTGCAATCTTTCATAAGGTGAATAAAGGAGAAAACTTAGTGGAAAAAATTGCCCCCAAAGGAGAGAAAAGATAAAGAAGAGGACTAGAAGGCCCCCCCAAGAAGGTGATGATGGTGTTGAAGTAGACTACACCCTAGGGTATGTGCAGGATCATCATGGAAAAAACAGGCCCTTAAGTGGCAATGAAAATTTAGAAAAATCAAAGTTAGGCAACTTGACATAAAAATTTGAATAAGTTATCTATATTATTTGAAAAATATGTAAGAATAGAATCTGTGGAAAATTGAATGTAGTTTCTAAAATACTAAGAATAAGTTATCTATATTATTTGAAAAATATGTAAGAATAGAATCTGTGGAAAATTGAATGTAGTTTCTAAAATACTAAGTTTTTTTTTTTTTAAAGTCTATTTGGTGAAAATTTGAAATTTCAATGCGTAGTACTTAAATTTCAGGAAAAAATAAGAAGTAGGTGTCTTGACCACCCTAACCACAATAAAATGATAATATTTTTTTATAATATTTTAGTTATAAGTAGAGGACTCATGTCCAGATGTGACGCATATTTTTTTGTAATTTTTTTCCAAGTCAATAATTAATTATGAATTTTTATTACAACTTTTAAAAAATATAAAAAACTTGTATGTCTGACCACCTTAACTTGGTCAAAACTTCATGAAATTCAATTTTATTTTTTAATCCTATAGTATACGAAGCATAGAATGTGACGCATATTTTGGATACAAAAAATATGATATCGTTTGAAAGTTATAGATATTTTTCAATCAACCTATCAATCAGGACTTTAGTCGTAATTCTAATAGAAATTGAATAATAATAATTTTTTAAATTCAAAGTAAAGAATAATTTATATTGGTGGAAAGTTGAAAGTCTCCTCTACAAACCCTTTTCGTTTCATCAATTTTGGCTAAAAATAAAGTCGTCAGCCACATGGACGAAGTCTAGAAAACAAAGGTGAGTTGTCAAACACGTATTTTGCGTTGACTTCTTAGGATTGGCATGTCCAAGCCAAATACCAAAGCAAACCCGAGGCTAATCCCTAGGCAATAAATTCTTTGTCAGAAATATCGGATGTTTCAAATTGGATATCTGTTTCAAATCGGATATCCGTTTTGAATCGGATATCCGATTTGTTTTATATATGATTTTAAAAA